>OY740789.1:37982592-38135092 GCA_963514005.1 Raja brachyura | reverse complement strand
GTTAATGGTGAATCCCAAATAATCAATTATCCTGGATGGTACCAATCTAGACTTAACTGGATGGATTATGAACCACAGTGTCTAAAACATGAGTTTGGTAGCTGACACAGATAATTTAGCTAATTCCAAATTCTTCCCAATGATTAAGATGTCATCCAAATATGCCCTGACTATTTGATTCTGTTCCCTTCTAAGGACCCAGTTAGTGGGAGAGCTGGGTTTGGAGTGTATGTGGAGCAGCTTGGGTTGAGGTTTGGTCGACGCATTTCTGATGGAAGCTCTGTTCTCACGACTGAATTAATGGCAATTCAATGGGCTCTATGGTGGATTGAGGAAGCCAGTTTTAGAGAAGTCATTATCTGTTCCGATTCTGTAGCTGTTCTTGAAACTTTAAGAGCGGGGAAATCTAAAGCTCGTCCTGACATTCTAAATGAAATCTTGGGTGTGTTTTCCAGAATTGGGTTTGCGTATAATATCACCTTTTGCTGGGTTCCTGGGCATGCTGGAGTGAGGGGGAATGAGCAGGTGGACCTCGTAGCAAAGGAAAGATTAAAAAGAGAAATAGATATTCATGTATCATTGGGGAGAGTGGAATTGAGAGAAATAATTAAAGAGGGCTTAATAAAAGAATAGCAGAGAGGATGGGAAAAGGAAGTCAGGGGTAGACATTACTTTTCTATTTAATCTGAAGTTAGGAAAATAAGTTTCTGTACATCTCTGTCTCGTAGGGACTCAGTTAAATTGTGTAGGTTGAAATTGGGACACTGTGGGTTAAATTATTATTTGTACATTATCGGGAAACATGTTTCTGGCTTGTGTGAATGTGGGAGTGATGAGACAGTTAAGCATGTTTTCCTAGACTGTAAAAAGTATAGGGTAGAAAGAAAAGTATTGTTAGTTAGACTGATGGGACTTGGTGTTGAGGCTTTTTCTGTTTTATCTTTGTTTGGGCATTATGAGAAACATCAATTGATATCCAGGGCTGTTCTTCAATTCCTGCATGTGACAGGATTGTATGTAAGAATCTAGTTCAAACTCTGAACTGTGGAAGGCAGTAATACGCTTAGCAGCCCGAAATAAAAGGAAAAGGAAAAAAGGATTCTGTTCCCTGGTTTTGGCAATTTAGTGAAGTGTCTGGGTGTTGAGGTTAACCCATAAGGCAATGCTGTAAACTGCCACAATTGCTCCATCGAGTTAAAATTCTAATATCTCTTAGAAAGCTTAGAGTCTGGATAGACACCTGGAAGTATGTTGTTGTGGCGATCAGTGAAACATGGTTGCAGGAGGGCTGTGATTGGAAACTAAATATTCCAGGATTTTGTTGCTTCAGGTGTGATAGAATTGGAGGGGCAAGAGGTGGAGGTGTTGCATTGCTAGTCAGGGAAGATATTACAGCAGTGCTTTGGCAGGATAGATTGGAGGGCTCATCTAGGGAGGCTATTTGGGTGGAACTGAGAAGTGGGAAAGGTGTAACAACACTTATAGGGGTATATTATAGACCGCCAAATAGGGAACGAGAATTGGAAGAGCAAATATGTAAAGAGATAGCAGATTTTAGTAGTAAGCACAAGGTAGTGATTGTGGGACATTTCAACTTTCCACACATAGACTGGGAAACACATTCTGTAAATGGGCTGGATGTTTGGAGTTTGTAAAATGTGTGCAGGATAGATTTTTGCAGCAATATATAGAGGTGCCTACTAGAGGAGGGGCAGTGCTGGACCTCCTGTTAGGAAATGAGACGGGACAGGTGGCGGAGGTTTGCGTTGGGGAGCACTTCAGGTCCAGTGATCACAATACCATTAGTTTCAATATAATTATGGAGAAGGACAGAACTGGGCCTAGGGTTAAGATTTTTGATTGGAGAAAGGCTAACATTAACGAGATGCGAGATTATTTAAAAGGAGTGAACTGGGACATTTTGTTTTATAGGAAAGATGTAGAAGCGTAATGGAGGACATTTAAAGGGGAATTTTTAAGAGTACAGAATCTTTATGTTCCTGTTCAGTTGAAAGGAACCAGTAAAAATTGGAAAGAGCCCTGGTTTTCAAGGGAAATTGGACATCTTGTTCGGAAAAAGAGGGAGATCTACAATAATTATAGGCAGCATGAAGTAAATGAGGTGCTTGAGGAGTATAAGGAATGTAAAAAGAATCTTAAGAAAGAAATTAGAAAAGCTAAAAGAAGATATGAGGTTGCTTTGGCAAGTAAGGTGAAAGTAAATCCAAAGGGTTTCTACAGATATATTAATAGCAAAAGGATAACAAGGGATAAAATTGGTCCATTGGAGAGACCGAGTGGACAGCTATCTGCAGAGCCAAAAGAGATGGGGGAGATATTGAACAATTTATTTTCTACGGTATTCACCAAGGAGAAGGATATTGAATTATATGAGGTAAGGGAAACTAGTAGAGTAGCTACGGATACAATGAGTTTCAAAGTAAAAGAAGTACTGACACTTTAAAAAAATATAAAATGCATAGGTCTCCAGGTCCTGACAGGATATTCCCTAGGACATTGAGGGAAGTTAGTGTAGAAATAGCCGGGGCTATGACAGAAATATTTCAAATGTCATTAGAAACGGGAATAGTCCCCGAGGATTGGCGTACTGCGCATGTTGTTCCATTGTTTAAAAAGGGTTCTAAGAGTAAACCTAGCAATTATAGACTGGTTAGTTTGACTTCAGTGGTGGGCAAATTAATGGAAAAGATACTTAGAGATAATATATATAAGCATCTGGATAAACAGGGTCTAATTAGGAACAGTCAACATGGATTTATGCCTGGAAGGTCATGTTTGACTAATCTTCTTGATTTTTTTTGAAGAGGTTACTAGGGAAATTGACGAGGGTAAAGCAGTGGATGTTGTCTATATGGACTTCAGTAAGGCCTTTGACAAGGTTCCTCATGAAAGGTTGGTTAAGAAGGTTCAACTGTTGGGTATAAATGCAGGAATAGCAAGATGGATTCAACAGTGGCTGAATGGGAGAAGCCAGAGGGTAATGGTGGATGGCTGTTTGTCGGGTTGGAGGCAGGTGACTAGTGGGGTGCCTCAGGGATCTGTGTTGGGTCCTTTGTTGTTTGTCATGTACATCAATGATCTGGATGAAGGGGTGGTAAATTGGATTAGTAAGTATGCAGATGATACCAAGATAGGGGGTGTTGTGGATAATGAAGAGGATTTCCAAAGTTACAAAGTGATTTAGGCCAGTTGGAAAAATGGGCTGGAAGATGGCAGATGGAGTTTAATGCTGATAAATGTGAGGTGCTTGGCAGGACAAATCAAAATAGGACGTACATGGTAAACGGTAGGGAATTGAAGAATACAGTTGAACAGAGGGATCTGGGAGTAACCGTGCATAGTTCCTTGAAGGTGGAATCTCATATAGATAGGGTGGTAAAGAAAGCTTTTGGTATGCTAGCCTTTATAAATCAGAGCATTGAGTATAGAAGCTGGGATGTAATGTTAAAATTGTACAAGGCATTGGTGAGACCAAATCTGGAGTATGGTGTACAATTTTGGTCGCCCAATTATAGGAAGGATGTCAACAAAATAAAAAGGGTACAGAGGAGATTTACTAGAATGTTGCCTGGGTTTCAACAGCTAAGTTACAGAGATAGGTTGAATAAGTTAGGTCTTTATTCTCTGGAGCGCAGAAGGTTAAGGGGGGACTTGATAGAGGTCTTTAAAATGATGAGAGGGATAGACAGAGTTGATGTGGACAAGCTTTTCCCTTTGAGAATAGAGAAGATTCAAACAAGAGGACATGACTTTAGAATTAAGGGACAGAAATTTAGGGGTAACATGAGGGGGAACTTCTTTACTCAGAGAATGGTAGCGGTGTGGAATGAGCTTCCAGTGGAAGTGGTGGCGGCAGGTTCGTTGGTATCATTTAAAAATAAATTGGATAGGCATATGGATGAGAAAGGTATGGAGGGTTATGGTATGAGTGCAGGCAGGTGGGACTAAGGGAAGAAAGTTGTTCGGCACGGACTTGAAGGGCCGAGATGGCCTGTTTCCGTGCTGTAATTGTTACATGGTTATTATATGGTTATCTCCTGTGGTCTTCATGAATGGACACAAACTGGTGAGGCTCATGACTTGACCTCTCAATTACCCCTTTTCTTGAGGAAAGACTCAATTTCCCCTCGTGCACTCGCACACTCCTGTTGTGAAAGAACAAAAGTGCGGCTCTGTGTGTGCTGAGTGGGTGCAGGTGAGTTGAAAAGGAACTCAATTTGGAAACCTCGTATACTGCGCAGTATAAACGGGTCAGATGTTATTCAATGCCATTCATGTAAAAAAACTGTAATCTACCCCGAACTTGTAACTGATCCATCGAAGATGTGTTACGCAAACAACCGGACTCACTTACCTCAGTGCTTATCGATGGTATGGCGTTTGCTTCTGCCCCCAAGGTCTGGGTGGTAGGGCTGCTGGAGGGCGCCATCTGCGCATCTTGAATATGGCCCAGCTTGGGTCCTGCCCTAAAAAAGGCCTCTGTGCCTGCTGCTCGTGACGTCCACCATATCCAGCGAACCATCTGGTGTGGAGAGGAGGGTAGGGGTACTGTTGCCAGAAAGATGAAATCTTGGGAGGTGCCTTGATAAGGCCAAAGGTTTTAGCCTCCTCATCCAGCTCCTTTACCTGCTTAGGCAAGTCTTCCCTGAACAGGAGGTTTGGAGGTTGGACGTTCCCCAGCTTGCACAGCCCTGCAAATTTTGGGTTCCGAGCAGGACGGATGGCATTCTTTCAGAGACAATTGATTTCAAAATGTGCATTGCACATTAATGCCGTCGCGTCCTGCTGGTATCAGAGAGGGGCAATCCATCCACTGACCTGGCAAAGGCTGTGATGCCCGATGCAAGTAATCCTAAAACTTTTTGTAGTTTTACCTCCTGGGCTGTGATGCCCCCTCCAATGTGTCCCCAGATGGAATGATTCACTGCCAGGACATTTAGTGAGGCACAGTTCAGTGGGGTATTGCATGTGGCAGTGGTTTCCTCCATGGCCTGATCTTGGAGTTGGTGAGAGGCCAGATAATTAATGCTCATTGCCAGGTCTTCTCCCAATGGCTCCCCTGTTAGGACAGGGATAGCAAATTTGGATGTCATAGGGGGTACTCTCGAGGTTTGCCCCATGCCTTGAAGCATGCTTCCCAGCTCTGCCTCCGCACTCTGAGTCAGTATAAAACTGGCCTCATATGCTCCCCTCACCAGAGAGGGGGATATTATGCAGCCCTGACACAGGTGCCGCTGCCTCGGGTTCTCCATAATAACCGGGCTCAGATAGTTCCGTCCTTTGGAGCATATCACTCTGGAACAACCTCTCCATTAGGTGCTCCATGTGGGTCAGTCTGCCAATGACACTGCCCATAGAAGGAGGGGAAATTTCCACCTCCTGGCCCGACTCATCCGAGTCCAGGGCCCTGACAGACCTTCTCGTGAGTTTTTCCCCCCGTGAGGTAGCCAACGAGCTTACTGACGGCACCAAATCTGTAGCCGCTGGCTCCTCTGCTAGCGACCCTGAAGGTAAATTCAGCGGCCGCACGCTACCCGCACGCCCGCGGTCTTCAGTAGCTGGTTTTGGTGCGGCCCGCCTCTTCACCTTAGACATGTTCTCTGCAAGTTCGAGTACGCTGAAAGAAAGCAATAACCGAACCAGGAGCAACGACCTCAGGTAAAGTATAACACTTACCTGAGCATTTTAAACTTACCGCTGGAAGGAGCGACGCGCCCACCAGTCAGTCGTTGCGCAATGCATCAGACGTAATGACGCGCATGCGGGTTGACGGCCTTCTTCACGTAGTCACAAAACATGACTCCGAAGTAAAATTAATTTCCCAAATCATCAACTGAACATTCCTATTTCTATCCTAGTCTGCTACATTGCAATTAACTTTAGGTGTGAATTTGCCTTAATCATGACACACATTATTGCATTAACAGTCTCTGTCTCTGTTGGATAACTAAAGCCATTGCACCTTGCTTTGCAAAGGTGGTCTGTAGTTTTATTACTGTACCTCTGGCTACGGAAAGGCAGGGAAACTCAAGAGTTAAGTCAAGAGTCACCAGTCAAGAGTGTTTTATTGTCATATGTCCCAGATAGGACAATTAAATTCGTAAGGGCCTCTCCCACTGTCCCACCTTCTCCCAAGTTTCCCCTTATTCGAACTCAGAGAATTACGGTAATAACCGCTCGTAGGTACTCGGGGTTCTCGTGGACATTTTTCAACATGTTGAAAAATCTTCAGGAGTCTTCACAAGCTTACCGCGTTTCCTGAGTACCTGCCGTTAGCGTTACGAGCCGCTAAGAGACGTCCCGAGCTCCGATGTACCTGCTACGTACATTCTACGTGCTTACCACGAGTTTGATTTTTTTGTTAAACTCGGGAGAGCTCTTGAATTACCTCGAACAGTGGGACAGGCCCTTTACTTGCTGCAACACAACAGAATATGGTACATAACGGGAGAAGAAAAAAAAGTTCAGAGTGTGTATACACATGTACACTAACTCAATAAATAACAAATATAGTGCAATAATAATAATAATAGTCTGTTGCAATTCACAAGCTTATTTGTTGTTGTGTTTAATAGCCTGATGGCTGTAGGGAAGAATCTGTTCCTGAACCTGGGCGTTACAGTTTTCAGGCTCCTGTACCTTCTTCCCGATGGCAATGGTGAAATGAGTGCGTGGCCTGGATGGTGTGGGTCTTTGATGACGTTGGCTGCCTTTTTGAGGCAGCGACTTCAATAGATCCCTTCGACGGTGGGGAGGTCAAAGCCGGTGATGGACTAGGCAACTTTTTATAGTAATTTCTACTCCTGGATGTTCAAGTTGCCTAACCAGGCCACGATGCAACCAGTCAATATGCTCTCTACTGTGCACCTGTAGAAGTTCAGGAAAATCCTCTTTGACATGCCGAATCTTCCCAGTCGCTGATGTGCCTTCTTTATATTTGCATCAGCGTGATAGGTCCAGGAAAGATCTTCGGAAATATGCACGCCCAGGAATTTGAAGTTTTTGACCCTCACCACCATCGTCCCATTGATATAAACAGGATTGTGGGTCCTCAATTTTAGGTTTTGTGACATTATAGGTCCACTAATTAAATCATGAAAATGCTATTCTGAATATAAAGCCTTTTCAACAGAACTCTCTTGTTTTTTTTTTCCATTTTATGGACAACATGCGGCAGCACAGTGGCCCAGCTAGCAGAGCTGCTGCCTCACTGTGCCAGAGACCCAGATTCGATCCTGACCTTGGGTGCTGTCTGTGTGGAGTTTGCACGTTCTTCCTGTGACCATGAAGGTTTCCCCTGGATGCTCTGGTTTCCACCGGGTTCTCTGGTTTTCTCCCATTTCCCAAAGATGTGCGGGTTTGTAATTTAATTGACCTAGTAGGTGAAGTTATTAGAGAGTCTTCCGAGGGATCAGATATACATGTATCTAGATGGACAAGTGCTGATCAGGGATAGTCTTGCATGGTTTTATATGTGGGAGGTTGTGTCTCACAAATCTGATTGTTTTTGAAGATGTGAATAAAAAGGCTGATGAGGGCAGAGCTGTAGATGTCATCGTTTCAAATGGTAGGATGCTCTGGAAGGTTAGTGGATGCGATCCAAGGAGAGATAGTTCAATGGATAGAAATTAGCTTCTTGGAAAGAAGCAAAGAATGATGGTGGAAAGTCTGTTACTAGAAATGTGCCTCAGGGTATGGTGCTGGGGCCTGTTAATATTGACCAAATTAAAGACACCATAAAATGGAGGATCCCTGCCTTTGTCAGAATTGCTTAACCTTTGTCAGTGGAAATTTACAGGCTATTGATGGCACCGACCAGTCTAGGCGTCAGGTTGATATGTAAGACTGAAGGATCCAGGTGTTCTCCTCATTTCCCCTTAATAGATAAAATGTATATAATCCCTGCAAACAAACTTAAATGCATAAAATTGATTGGTTCTCTGCAAGAGCTTTGTATATTTGTAAATAATGTTGCGAGACAGTTACCCTGTTAATTGTTGATTGGTTGAAATGTTAAACCCTGTCTGGTTTGTTTAAATCCCAGGGTAAATGTTGCATATTCAAGGTTCTGTTAGCCTCTTCCAGAAGCTTCACCTGCAACAATGCAAGAAGATGATGTGATTGGCTTGTGTACCTGTCAGTAATGTATTATTGTAATTTGTTATACTTGACTGGATTGTAAATGTACCAGCCCACTGTAGTTCGGGCCCCTCAAGGTTCGGGGACCTATAAAAGGCAGCCCCACGAGGTCCGTGGTCAATCTTCTGGAAGAGCGCTTTGGACTGCATGACCTTTTGGAGTGTTTCTGCTTGCACAAGGCTAAAGGGCTTGGCCAGGCAGATACAAGGATTGAACCTGCAGTTGTATAGGGTGATTTGTTGTGCTTTCTAAAAATAAAGTTTAGTTGTTCCAGTGCTTGAATCAGTGGTTTACTGACTGACCTAAACTGGGGGGGGGGGGGGGGGGAGCTTAGTTACAGTTTGCAGATGACACAAAAGTTGGTGGTATTGTACTGTAGATAGTGAAGATGATTATCAAAAATTGCAGCAGGATCGTGATCAGTTCAGCAGGTGGGCTGTGGAATGGTTGATGGAATTTAATACAGAGAAACATGAGATGTTGCATTTTTGGGAAGCAATATGCACAGGGCCTACACAGTGAATAGTAGGGTTCTCGCGTGTTGTGGAGCAGATGAATTTAGGAGTGCAGGTACATTGTTCTTTGAAAGTGGCATCACAGGTAGATAGTGTGGTCAAAAATGCTTTTGGCACCTTGGCCTTCATCAGTCAAAGTATTGCGTATAGAAGGTAGACACAAAATACTGGAGTAACTAAGCGGGACAAGTAGCATCTCTGGAGAGAAGGAATGGGTGACGTTTCGTGTCGAGACCCTTCTTCAGACTGATATCAGGGGAGTGGGCAGGACAGAGATAGAATGCAGTCGTAGACAGTAAGATGGTGGGAGAACTGGGAAGGGGGAGGGAATGGAGAGAGAGGGAAAGCAATGGCTATTTGAAGTTAGAGAAGTCAATGTTAATACACTGGGTGTAAGCTACCCAAGCAAAATATGAGGTGCTGTTCTTCTAATTTACACTGGGCCTCACTCTGAGGAGGCCCAGGCCAGAAAGGTCAGATTGGCAATGTGAGGGGAAGTTAAAGTGCTGAGCAACTGGGAGGTAGGTTAAGCCAGACTGAGTGGAGGTGTTCAGCGAAATGATCGCTGAGCCTGCGCTTGGTCTCGCCAATATACAGGAGTTGACACCTGGAACAGCGGATGCAGTAGATGAGGTTGGGGGAGGTGCAAGTGAACCTCTGCCTCACCTAAAAAGACTGTTAGGGTCCTTGGATGGAGTCGAGGGGGGAGGTAAAGGGACAGGTGTTGCATCTCTTGCGGTTGTAGGGGGTGAAAATTTTGGAGATTATGTGCTGCATGCGATGACTGATGGGGTGGAAGGTGAGGACAAGGGGGACTCTGTCCTTGTTACGAATGAGGGGAGCGGGAGCAATAACAGAGCTGCGGGATATCGAGGAGACCCTATGGAGATCCTCATCCATAATGGAAGAGTGGAACCCTTGTTCCATAAAGAATGAGGACATCTCCAATGACCTGGTATGGAAACCCACATCCTTGGCGCAGATGCAGTGGAGACAGATGAATTGGGAGTAGGGAATAGAGTCTTCACAGGAAGTAGGATGGTAACAAGTGTAAACTAGATTGCTATGTGAGTTAGTGGGTTTGTAATAGATGACAGTTTGGTGTTGGGAGGTCATGTTGGAAGGTTGGGAGGTCATCTTGCCATTTTATAAGTTATTGGCGAGGCCATATTTAGAGTATTATGTTCAGTTTTGGCCACAATGTTATAGGAAAGCTGTTGTCAAACTGGGAAGGGTACAGAGAAGATTGATAAGGATGTTGTCAAGAATTGATGGCCTGAGTTATAGGGAAAGAATGAGCAGGCTAGGACTCTATTCCTTGGAGTGCAGGTGGATGAGGGGCGATCTTATAGAGGTGTACAAAATCTAGAGAGGAATAGATCGGGTAAATTTACAGAGTCTCTTGCCCAGAGTAGGGGAATTGACAATCCAAGGTTTAAGGTGTGGAGGGAAAGATTTAATAGGAACCTGTGGGGTAACTTTTTTATACAATGGAACGAGCTGCCAGAGGAGGTAGTTGAGACTGGTACTATCGCAAGATTTAAGAAACATTTAGATAGGTACATGGATAGGATAAGTTGAAAGGGATATGGACCAAACACAGGCAGGTGGGACTGGTGTAGATGGAACATGATGATCAATGTGGGCAAGTTGGGCCTCTATGACCTTTGTAAATGTGTGTACATAGTGGATGAGTAAGTGGGATAACATAGAACTACTGTGAATGAGTGATCACTGGTCGGTGTGGACTCAATCGGCCAAAGGGCCTGTTCCCATGCTGCAACTTTCAATCAATAAAAAGCTGGGTAAAAGCCTGATAGTTAAAACCAAAGTTCATCCATTATCTTTATCCCTTCAAAACTGTAGTGAGAGCCAGATCAAAGTACCTTTGCACATGTAAATTGAGGTAACAATTCGGAGCTCAATGAGTGATGTTGAGATAATGAACTGTGATCTGGTAAGTTATTCCTGAAAGTAAACAACAATTTGTACCACATTTTTACCAGGAAAAAGAAATGCATTGAAGTAACTACACCAGGGAAATAAAACTTTAAATAGAACAACTGCCTAAGGCCTAAACGGAGGTTTTCCGAGTGATTCGGCCTCTTTGGAGGTGATTTGTTAGTTATAAAGCATTTAGCTTTAGGTTTAAGTTTAGCTTTAGATTTCAGTTTGAGTTTATTATTGTCACGTGTACTGAAGTGCTGTGTAAAACATTGTTTTGCATGCTATCCAAACAGATCAGATATACCATACATAAACGTTATCAAGGTAAACTCAAGTACAAAACGTAGAGCAAAGGGAAGTCAAGTCAAGTCTATTTTATTTCTATAGCACATTTAAAAACAACTCTCGTTGACCAACGTTCTTTACATCAGTGCAGGTACTAACGTGCTACATACAGTGGTACATAGATCTAACAATACATACATAAATACATACCTACAGCGCTCCCTCAGAGGACCTCAAGAAACACTTGTCAGTAGAAGTAGGTTTTAAGTCGACTCCTTTGAGTCGATGGAGGGGGCAGTTCTGATGAGAAGAGGGATGCTGTTCCACAGTCTAGGTGCTGCAACTGCAGTCACCCCAGAACTTATACCTGGATCGCGGGATGGTTAGTAACCCAAAGTCGGCCGACCTGAGGGACCTGGTGGAATGGTGGGTTTGCAGATTTTTGATGTAGGTGGGGGCAAGCCGATTAAGGGCTTTGTATACATAAAGGAGGAGCTTGAAATTGATTCCGAACCACACTGGGAGCCAGTGGAGAGAGGCCAGATTTGGGGTGATGTGGTCCCTTTTTCGGATGCCCGTCAGAAGTCTTGCTGCGGCATTTTGGACCAATTGCAGGCTGGACAGGGATGATTGGCTGATGCCAGTGTAAAGGGAGTTGCAGTAATCAAGGCAGGAGGAGATAAACGCATGGATCTTTTCAAGGTCGTCAAATTAGAGGAATGGTTTGATTTTAGCTATTGTGCAAAGCTGGAAGAAGCTAGCTTTTACCACAGCATTGACTTGTTTGTCAAACTTCAATACAGAGTCAACTATCATGCCAAGGTTTTTGGTATGAGGTTTGAGTAAGGGGGTAAGGCTTCCAAGGTTGCCTGCTATTGTTTTGATGGAGTCCGAGAGGCTGAGTAGGATTACCTCAGACTTGCTCTCATTAAGTTGGAGGAAGTTCTGGGCCATCCAACACTTTATATCATCGAAGCAGTGCATAAGGCTGAGTAGTTTTGATCGGTTGTTGGGTTTCGGGGGAGATAGAGCTGTGTACCTTCTGCATAGCAGTGGAAGGAAATGCCATGCCTTTGAATGACTTGGCCTAAGGGGAGCATATACAGAGAGAAGAGAATGCGGCCTAGGATGGAGCCTTGTGGAACCCCGCAGCAATGGCTAGCTGGGCAAGAGGAAGAGTTGTTTATGTTTGTAGAGAAACTCCTATCTTTGATGTAGGAGACGAACCAGCTCAGGGCAGTGCCATCAATACCAACCCTGTACCGGAGACGGTCAATTAGGATGGTGTGGTCGACAGTATCAAATGCTGCGCTGAGGTTGAGAAGGAGCAGGATTACACAGTTGCCGGAATCAATGGTGAGAAGTAGGTAGTTATGTACCTTCAACAAGGCAGACTCAGTACCGTGGTGGGCCTTGAAACCTGATTGGAAACTTTCCAGGATGATATTTTGGTGTAGGTAAGGCATTAGTTGATTTAGAATTAACTTTTCAAGGACTTTTGAAAGGAAAACCAGTTTGGAAATAGGTCTGTAGTTGCTAGGCAAGGTGGGGTCAAGGTTAGGTTTTTTTAGGAGGGGCTGGACAACCGCATGCTTGAAGCAGGTTGAAACAGTGCCAGTGGCCAGAGAACTGTTGATGATAGAGAGGATGCTGGGACCGGCTATTGCAATGACATCCTTCAGAAGGGCAGTGGGGACAACGTCGAGGTGGCAGGTAGCAGGTTTCATAGTGGAGACCAGCTTTACAAGGGAGCGTAGAGTAATGGGTTAGAAACAGTCTAAATTAGAAGAACAGACCAATGAGACAGCTAGGTCACAGATGGGAGGGGAAGTATTCTGATGTTCTCAACTTTGCTAGTGAAAAATGTAGTAAATTCTTCACACTTAGCAGGGGACCCAGCTAAGCTGGTACTGGGGGCAGGACATATGACAGAGGTAATAGTATTAAATAGAACCTTGGTGTTATGGGCGTTTTTGGAAATAAGGTCAGAAAAATATAAGATTCTCGTAGATTTTACTGCTTCCTCGTATTTGAGAAGATTGTTTCTCAGAAGTTGAAAGGAAATCTAATTTTCTGCACTCTTCTTAGGGCTCTGGTGGGCCAGCCTTTAGCCTTAGGCTTTTTCATTTTAAGAGGAGCAACAGAATCCAGGATGGAAGTGCAAGTGGTATTGAATAAATAAATGAGGTTGCCAGTGCTAAGATTGCGGGGTGACCCCTCAATGGTGCAGATGTCGGGAGCAGCTATGAAAGCCTCAGAGAACTTACTGGCAGTCGAAGAGTTTACGTAACGGGAGTAGCGAACAGGGAGATGGGACTTTGAGGGCGAGAAAGGCAGAGATGCATCAAATATAATTGTGCTATGATCTGACAGACAAGCATCAATAACTATATTACAAACTGGGAGACCAGACAATAGCACTAGGTCAAGTGCTTGTGCGTGGTACCAGTGGTAAGTAGAGTCAGGTTGAAGGACTCAACCAGCTTCATAAATTCACTCACAAGAGGCTTAGTAGGACAGCAGACATGAATGTTAAAATCACCAAGAATCAGCACCAAAAAGGATGCCAAATGCAAAATATCATTCTCAGGATTGCAATGCATCAGTTCCATAAACAAAGTCCAATGCCCATAATTGGGTAGAAGTAAATTGGACAACACACGAGCTTATGAAAGGACTTTTGATAAGCCTGAGGGGAAGAAGCTGTTCCTGAGACTGGTGCTGTACATTTTCAAGCTTCTGTACCTTCTGCTGGTCAGCAGCAGGGAGAAGAAGAAATGACCAGGATGGGACCAGTCTTTGATTATGTCGGCAGCTTTTCTGAGGCAACATAAAGTATAGGTGGAGTCAAATGTGGGAAGTCTGGTCTGTGTTATGGACTAGGCTACATTTGCAATTCTCTGCAGTTTTTATTCACTGACTAACAATCGTTCTCTTTCATTTATATTGTTGCTAACTAAAACAAAGCATGGAAAACTGATGACCAGACTGATGAACAGCAACACAGACATTCAACAATGGCTCCAGCATCAAAGAGAGTAGAAACTCAGATTGTTAAAAATACATTGAATATAGCTTGATAAGCGTGTTATGACATAATTGCATTATAGTTTGGTCTGTCCCTGTTGTTCCCAGAGTGAATGGCTGATGGTAGGCCTTAATTCTCAGGGACGGAGGGAGAATTCTCCTTGCACGATGACCTCCGGCTGCTCTGAACCTAGAAAGCGAGGCTTTGGACTCCAAATCCTTGGCTTGCACATCAAGTGTCTGGGCTGTGAGCCATTATGGCAACAGTCCGAGCTTCAGTACAGCCAAGCTAAGCTTGCATGGCAGAGTCTGAGCTCCCTGTGCAACACCCAGATACTAAGTGGCATCTGCCCATTCTGGGGTAGAGGCCAAGGCATCACTAAAGCACTGCGTGATAGAGATCCACAAGTGCGTTCATGAAGTCCCACGTTGGCAAAGCCTGGATTGCAAGCTGCACGCAAAACCTTGTGCATGGCTGGTGCTGTATTCTATTATTCCCTCTGACAATGCTGTCAACATTTGATGTTTATATTATCCTTGCCATCTTTGGAGATCATTTTATTATTTTGCCATTTTGGGTCCTTTATATCAATTCAACTACACGGTTAAGTTACGATGTTCAGAAGATATTCACAAAGAGATGGAAATTTGTTATTTACTGGAATCTTTGGGGGTCCATTTGCTTGTAGGGGAATATGATTAGTTTAATTGTCCATTCTGATTTAGGTTTAGGTTTATTATTATCACATGTACTGAAGTAGAGTGAGAAAGCTTTGCTATCCAAACAAATCTGATATCCAATAAATAAATACAATTGCCAAACTAAAGTACAATAGAAGGGGGCAGCACGGTGGTGCAGCGGTGGAGTTGCTGCTTTACAGCACTTACAGCACCAGAGATCTGGGTTCGATCCCAACTACAGGTTCTGTCTGTACAGAGTCTGTACGTTCTCCCCATGACCTGCATGGGTTTTCTCCAAGATCTTCGGTTTCCAGCCACACTGCAAAGACGTACAGGTTTGTAGGTTAATTGGCTTGGTAGATGTAAAAATTGTCCCTAGTGTGTGCAGGATAGTGTTAATATGTAGGGAACACGGGTCGGCACGGACCCAATGGGCCTGTTTCTGTGTTGTGTCTCTAAACTGAACTAAAAAGATAGAACAAAGGGGAAGATACAGAGTGCAGAATATGGTTCTCAGCATTGTAGCACATAAATTCCATAAATAAAGTCCAATGTCCACAATGGGTAGAGGTAAAGATAGACACAAAATGCTGAAGTAACTCAGTGGGTCAGGCAGCATCGCTAAAGGAAAAGGATGGGTGGCGTTTTGGATCCTTCTTCAGACTGCGACATCTAAAGAAGGGTGCGACCTGAAGCATCCAGCCTGAAGAAAGGTCCCAACCTGAAACATCACCCATTCTTTTCCTCTAGAGATGCTGTTTGACTCTGAGTTACTCCAGCACATTGTGTCTATCTTTGGTACAAACAAGCATTTGCAGTTCTTTGTTTCTACGTATGCACACTTTCAAGATTCTGTACCTTCTGCCAGATGGGAACAGAGAGAAGAAGGAATGACTGGGGTGGGACAAATCTTTGATTATGTTGGCTGTTTTTCCAAGGCAGCATGAAGTGTAGATGGAGTCAATGGTGGGAAGACTGGTTTGTGTGATGGACTGTAGTCTTGTGCAGAACTGTTCCCAAATCAATCAGTGGTGCAACCCGACTATGCTTTCCTAGGTGCATCTCTGGACGTTTGTAAGAGTTATTGGAGACAGGCCAATTTTTTTCTGAAAGAACACTATGAGTTGCTCCTTCTCAATCTCCTGTTGCTGTTCACCAGCAAAGTTAACCAGTAGCATGGTCTTATAATTGCAATAATGTGTCACATAAAGTAAACTACAGGCCCCTTGAGAACTACTGAGTCTAACAGTTCAAGACTTCTTCAGTGTAGTCTAGGCAGCAGAATCATTACTTGAGCACACCGTTGATCCAAACAGATAGCATTCATTGTATGACTCTGAGGGCTCATGTGCAAGGACCTCTCTTCAAAGCCAAGCCACATATAGTCACTGGATATATTTGTAACCATAACTCCTCATTTTCACTTGCTATGGGAGCGCAAATACAGGCAGGGCAGTGGACTGAAGGTACCAGACTCTGGCAATGTGACACGCATAATGATGCACATACACAACCAGTCATGGAGCAAACTCTTTTTCACTTGCAGCACATCTTTGAATTTGCCTGCATTGCTCACTGCTCAAGTTCAGAGCAATCAATGCCACTAGCTTTGTGAGGATTTTTGCAGACCACACAAAGTCCATGTCCACTGTTCTCCACCAACAAAACATGGCTTACAAATTCAGGCGACAAGTGTGTTTAATTGTCATATTGCACTGGAAGAGAACAATGCAATTCTTACTTCTGCAACTTTGCAGGTGCAGTAAAGCAGCAACTCAACAAATAAATATACGATTAATCAATTGTACAAAAACTGTCAATAACAGCAGGTAACCAGGCCATAATCGTGCAAGCCAAAGTATATAATGCAACCTATGTATCCATAGTAGATTGTTACTGTGGTTAATGATGTGTACAAGTTCACAAGTTATAGGAGTAGAATTAGGCCATTTGGCTCAGTGAGTCTACTCCACCATTCAATTATGGCTGATCTCTGCCTCTTAATTCCATTTTCCCGCCTTCTCCCCATAACCCTTGACACCTGTTCTAATCAAGATTTGTCCATCTCTGCCTTAAAAATATCAACTGACAGCTTCCACAGTCCTCTGTGGCAATGAGTTCCACAGATTAACTACCCTCTGACTAAAGGAGTTCCTCATCACCTCCTTTCAAAATTAGCGCCCTTTAATTCTGAGGCTATGATCTCTGGTCCTAGACTCTCCCACCAGTGGAGACATCCTTTTCACATCCACTCTATCTACGCCTTTCATTATGCTGTAAGTTTCAATGAGATCCCCCTTCAACCTTCTATACTCCAGCGAGTGTAGGCCCACTGCTGTCAAACACTCATCATTCACTAACCCACTAATTCCTGTAATAATTCATAAACCTCCTCTGGACCCTCTCCAGAGCCAGCACATCCTTCCTCAGATATGGGGCGCAAATTTGCTCACTGTACTCCAAATGCGGCCTGACTCTGCTATAATGTGGTTCAAGACCCTTGTGTAGGAAGGAATTGCATGGTTTAAATCGAAGATAGACACAAAATGCTGGAGCAAACTAGCGGGACAGGCAGCATCTCTGGAGAGAAGGAAAGGGTGATGTTTCGGGTCGAGACCCCTCTTCAGACTGAACAGACAATCAAGAGCCTCGTGGTTGTTGAGAAGCCGCTCTTCTGGAACCCAGAAGTTATGGTTCTCAGACTCCTGTACCGTCTTCCCAGTGGGCATTCAAGTTATCTGTGCTTCACGTTAAACCACTAATAACGGTGAAAGGGGTTAGGGATCGTGAATGCTTTATAAGTAAGCCTCCTCCACAACAACTTATTTCTGCATATGAACTCCAAGGCTTGTTTATTTTTGTTTAGAGATACAGAGTAGAAACAGGTCCTTCTGCCCACCGAGTCCACGCCAATCACCAATCATCCGAACACTATGTTCATACAATCATCCAAACACAGAATGTCCATAGCGGGTCCGTAGGAGTTTGTGAATGTCCCATAGCAGCACGTGCAAGTAATGGTAGGTACTCAGGTAATCTGGTAAACTCATGACGTTTTTTCAACACTGTGAAACATGTCCACGAGTAAAAAAATACTCCTTGTTACTTTTTACTCGTACAAGCCGCCATGAGACATCCATGAACTCCTACCAATCCCGCTATGGACATTCTCCGAGTTCAAATCAGGGGAAAACTCCGGAGAACTCTTGAATTACCTCATACAGTGGGACAGGCCCTTTAAACTGAAAAGTCTTATCTTTATAATAAAATATCTCTGTTTTCAGGTTTCTGAACAGTCCTTCCATAAGCTAGGGTACTGTAGCAGATCAATGGCATTGCATTCTGTATTTTCCCCTTTGTTCGATCTATTGTACTTGAGTTGGACATTTGTATTTATGTATAGTACAGTATATTTGAATTGTGTGGATAGCATGCAAAGCTAAGCTTTTCACTGTACTTCAGTACACATAACATTAATAAATCTAAAACTAAATGTAAAAGCCTTAGCTATTTTCAGCTGATTTATATCTTCCAGCAGCTTTGTACCCACCTTCCAGTGACCTAACTACTCAGGAATTCATTCAAACTAACTCTCAACAAAGCTTGTGTCAATTCTTTGAAAACAATCTTATATTCTAAGAAAAAAAGTTGTTACATTGGTGTTATCTCAAACAAAAATATACAAGCCTTGCTCCTTTCATTGAATTACTATCTTTCTAAATTACTACAAATCTGAATAAGGGTCCTGACCCGAAACATTGCCTATCCATGTTCTCCAGAGATGTTGCCTGACCCATTGATATACTCCAGCACTTTGTGCCTTTTTTTGTAAAACAGCATCTGCAGGTCCTTGTGTCCACTGGTAAATGAAAGAGCCTCTGCCTTACAGTGCCAGAGATGCAGGTTCAATCCTACCCTTGGGCACTATCTCTGTGGAGTTTGCACATTCATCCTCTGACTGCATGGGTTTCATCTGGGTGCTCCTCCACCATCCCAAACACATGTGGGTTTGTGGGTTAATTTGTCTCTTTAAATTGCCCCAATATGTAGGGAGTGCGTGTAAAAGTGAGATAACATAGAACTCAGTGGGCCAAAGTTTTCAGGCTGTATCTTTTAATCAATCAGGCATGGGGTGTGACCCCAATTATGTAGACTGCCTATAATTGTATAATTGCCTATAAGCTATCCAAAAAATATGGCTACATCCTATATGATTGGGCATTTGATATCCCTACATTTGCATTATTTCTGTCATGCATATAATTAGCCTATATAGATCCACACATCCCAAATCTTTTCTTGAGAGAGCCACATTATTTGGACCATTCTCTGCTGTATAATTTATCTATCCCTAATCCTCTTTCAGATCTATCACTAACATGTTTGAATATTCACAAAAAAAATTACCTAGGTTTCTGCATTGGGTGTTTGCAAAAATCACCGGGTGGGGCCAGCAATGGCTGCCTCACCAACAGGCTGTCTGTCCTTCTTTGTGTCAGTTTTGTATGTGTTAAGTGTATGTTTTTTAGTGTTCTTTAGCTTGTGTGCGGCATTGGAGGAAATTTTTTCTAATCTCTTACCTTGACAAAACGCAATTTTTTCCATATTGTATCTCCATCTGCTCTGCGGCCTAACAGCGTGGAGTTGCCAGCCTTTGCTGGAGATCGACCGGGAGCTCTATCGCGGGAGCCAGCGGACTTACCATCACGGAGTTCGCGATCCCTATAGGGGGTCATCTTTTGGGCTTTAATCGTGGGAACCTGCGGGACTATAAAATCGCAGAGCCAGCTGTCTCTGGTTAGAGACTGATAACGGGAACTCCAAGCCGCTGGAGTTTCGACCACCCCAATGCAGGTGTTTCGATCCAACCGACGTGGGGGCTTCGACCGCCCGCTGCAGGAGCTTCGATCGCCCCGACTGCGGATGGTTCAACTGCCCCGACCACAGGAGAATAAAAAGGAAGGAGATTGGACCTCATTGCCTTCTATCACAGTGAGGAATGTGGGGAATCTACTGTGGTGAATGTTTATGTTAGCTTTTACGTAGTTGGGTGTCTTTTTGGTTTTTTTTAGTATGTATGATAATTCGAATTTTACTGTACCTTAATTGGTACATGTGACAATAAACTAACCTCAAAATCTTGAAGCTTTGAAACCTTGTTGAGACTTCAGTGTTGACAGCTATTGTACCCTGCACTACCATCTGAACTACAGTGCTGTTGAAATGTCTATCACCTGCTCTTTCCGAATTCATGGTCAAATGTTACAACCCAACTGGCATTTCCAAAACTGCCATTACATTACATGTCAATTCATATGATTTTATTCTTTTTGACATCAAGCCTTAAACCAATAACTGAATTCCATGTTTCTTTTTAGTGACTGTTTAATGAGGAATAATAAGCCAGTAGCTATAATGTGGGCATCGATATCTTTAAGTTCACTGATTATTTAGTGGTGTTTTCCGTAATATCATTCAAACCCAAATTAAAAGTGCTGGATAGATTGTTTTCCTACACTTACTTTACCCAAGCTATCTAGTACATTCATTTTGCTCCCAGAATTCGCATAAGTGGTTTAGCAAATGACTTACGAGGGACAGTACACCTTCTGCATATTTGATGAAATTACACTGCACACTGTAATATAGTTAAGAAAAACACTCTCAGGCAATCAATTCCGCAAACAAGCAAGCTTGGACCAAGCATTTGAAAATGATTTAAACTAATTATTTTCACCAAATTATGCTCTTGCGGTTTGTGAGGAGTTATTTTGTGCCTTCTTCCAGGAATGTATTTTTGCATGCTTTTTAGAATTGTATTTAATTATTGCATGGCTAGTTAAACTGAAGACTCTTGTTTAACATAGGTCCAGCACTGTCTGCACTTGGCTTGTCACCAACATTAGCTTCAACGATTGTTTTTTGTTGGTTTATAATTGTCACGTACCCAGACACAGAGAAAACCTTCATACATATGGGAGTATAACTAAACCATACATGAGTGCAACAAATAGCTCAAAAGATAAATAAAATAGAGTACAGAGTATAGTGTTACAGTTGCAGAAAAAGTGCAGATAAAAAAAGTTCAAGGACTGCAACAGAGTAGATTGGAAGATCAGGAATATATCCTTGGCCTATAAGGGGACCATTCAAAAGCCTGATAACAACAGGAAATAAGCGGTTCTTGAATTTGGTGGCGTGCTTTCAATCTTTTGTACCCTCTACCGAAAGGGAGAGGACAGAAGAGAGAATGCCCAGGGTATGAGTGATCATGATGTTGGCTGCTTTTCCGAAGCAGTGTGAAGCGCAGATGGAGTTGATGGGCAGGAGGCTGTTTTGTGTGATCTTGCAGATCAATTCTCCAACCAAGCTGCGATGCATCCCGATTGGACACTTTCTACGGTGCATCAGTAGATATTGGTAAGATTCTTTGAAGAATTACTGAATTTCCATAACCTTCTGGTGTTTTTTCTTGGTCATGGTGTCAATATAGGTGGACCAGGTCAAAATGTTGGTGGCATTTATGCAGAGGTACTTGAAGCTCTTGACTGTCTCCACTTGAGTAACAGTGATGCAGTCTTCTCCCCTCTCCTCTTCCTGAAGTCATTGTTATTTGTTCTGCAGTCACCTAAACCATATCCACATAAGATACAAGATACAAGATACATTTATTTGTCACATGTGCCAGTTGGCACAGTGAAATGTAATCACCACACAGTAAAAATAAAGAACACAACATAGAGTTGATAGAATTCAACATAAAACATCCCCACACAGCAGAATCAAAGTTTCCCACTGTGAGGGAAGGCACCAAAGTCAGTCATCTTCCTCTAAAGAACAGTACAGCACAGGAACAGGCTCTTTGGCCCACAATGTCCATGCTGAACAGGATGCCGTCTTCTTCTTCTTGGTATGGAATGCACAGCCTAAAGTTGTAGGACAACTTGTTCTATTTGATTTTATTTGATTGTGCACGCCGGGTTAATTGCATTCGTTGAAACAGGGCGGGCCACGTGAAGGTTGCAATCTTCCACCTCATTAGGATGGCAAGTTAAATTGATCTCAGCTGCCTGTATATGGTTCTTATCTCTCCATTCTCTGCATATTCACGTGCCTATCTAAAAGGACACAATGTGCTGGAGTAACGTAGCAGGTCAGGCAACATCTCTGGAGAACATGGATAGGTGATGTTTCGAGTTAGGACTTCTTCAGAATTCAGACCAAGTCTGAAGAAGGGCCTTGACCTGAAAAATCATCTATTCATGTTCTCCAAGTGGTGATGTTTGACCCACTGAGTTACTGCAGCACCGTTTAATTTTGTATGTATTAACCAGCATCTGCAGTTCGATGTTTCTACATTCTACCTATCTAAAAGGTTCTTAAACACCACTATCACATCTGCCTCCTCCACCACCCATGTCAGCATGTTCCAGACACCCAGCACCCTCTGTGTAAAAACCTCTTAACTTAAAGCCATACCCAATTACTCAAACCACAAATTATTTTTTTAATAACTAAAAGATTTCAGCAAATTGCAATGTTTTTTTTAAGAAGTAACAAATGTTAAGTTTATCCCTTTTTCCCTGCAGTGGTAAAATCCCTGTTCAAATAAACAAGCTCTCAGATCATGTCAACAGTTCGAGCCACTGCCTCACGGCATTGGACACCCGGGTTTGATCCTGACCTCGGGTACCATTTGTGTGGAGTTTATATATTCTCCCTGTGACCGTGTGGGTTTGCTCTTGTTGCTCTGGGTTTTCTCCCACATCCCAAGGATGTGTAGATTTGGAGGTTAATTGGTCTCTGCAAATTGCCCTGTTTCTGTAGGGGATAGATGCAAAAGTGAAATAACATAGACCTAGTGAGAATTGGTGATTGATGGTTGGCATTGTCTTGGTGGGCCAAATGGCCTGTTTCCATACTGCATAACTAAACTAAACTACATTTTAAATATATATCTGGACCTTTCCATCACTGGAGAATTTGGGGTAAAGTATCATGGGGTAAAGTGTCATATGGGAAGTTGGGATATGATTTTGTTGACAAGAGTACAGTTAGAACCTTTGGGGTGTTTGTTGCACAAGCATATTAACTACATGATGCAATAGTCACAATCCAACCAAAATGAAGAAGTTAAAATCTTACGTTCCTGCATGTTTATTAAAATTCACCTTCAACACATTTACATAAGTTACCTTGTGGTGGCAGGACTTCCAATCATAAGGCAACTAGAGCAATTAGTGTTTTCACATTATAAATAGCTGCTGCATACCATTTTGACATTAGAGTATATTCATTTACCCGTCTGTTTAATGTAGAAACCTTCTAAATGCAGACGCATGGAATTGCAGATTTCATTTCGGAGTCACGTGAGTGACTTCGTGAAGAGCCCGCCGGCACGCATGCGCGACATATCGTCGCAACGCATTGCTGCCGATGGCTGGTGGGGAGCGCGGCTCCCCACCAGCCCTTCAGAGGGCCGACTCAGGTAAGGCTCAGCCCCCTAGAGTTGGTGTTCCTGTTGGGGGGGGGGGGGGGCAGTGTGTTCTCTCCCTACAGGAACGTGGATTTGGAGTCGCCGGCCACTTATCCCGGAGCCCTCCTCAACGGCTCACCTGCGAGTCGGGCTGGGAAACAGGCGTGGTAGTCGGGGAGCCCTGTTGGTACAGGGCCCAACCCGCCCATACACCGGAGCTCCAGTGGGAGTTGGTGTCCTGTTGTGGCGAGTATGAAGTGTGTTCTCTCCTCACAGGTACGTGGTCGGGAAATAGGCGTGGAAGTCGGGGAGCCCTGTTGTTACAGGGCCCGACCCGCCGCTGTGCAGGAGCTCCAGTGCTGATTCGAGGAGCAGGAGCTCCAGTGCTCGAGGGGCAGATGGATCCTGCTTCAGCATTCAGGTCGCCAACGGGCCCGTTGCCGGCCTCGGGCAAGGGCTCGCGTGCGGTTGCACGGCCCTTCTCCCTCAGCCCTCCGAGTAGGGGGAGGGAAGGAGCTCGCAAGCCTAAGCCTTCTGGGGCTAAGGCATTACCTGCCGCCGAGTTGCAGACTGGTTCAAAGGCGGGACCCAGGTCCACTGTGAGGCAGTGTCGACCCCCCAACCTCCGACGCCGGGATGGGTCATTTGGGTAGGGTCCCGCCACGGTCGCTGAGCCCCCCATGGATGGGGGGACGAGACCATGCGTTGGCAAGGTCCACGACGTGGGCAGCCGGCAAGCCCGCGCGGGTGGCAGCGGCTTCAGCTCCCGCCAAACGGAGGCGGTTGAACACACCTCCCGCGCGGGAATCGCTCAGTTCGTTGCGGCGGCTGGCAGCGACAAATACCGGCACCGGGTTCACCTCGACGAGGTGCGGGCCGATGATAGGAGCCTCGGCAGTGTTTCAGAGCCTGAGGACTCCGACCGCCCGAGTGTTCAGGGTGAAGGGCGTATTGGCCGCATGCAGCGGCTACTGGAGCTCCTCCTGCAACAGAATCATCGGGAGGAAGCATCGGGTGGGCACAGGGAGGTTTCACCATCGTCAGCAGGAGCCTGAGGCAGCCAGAGGATTGTCAGAGACATCGGGACTACCCCGCAACCCCACACTGGCAGCCACCGTGGACTTCCTGAACAAACATCAGCTCCAGGAGGAGGTCCTATCGGAGGCCTTAAAACCAGTCACAAGGCCCAGCGCACTGCTACTCCCTTCAACGAGCCCATACGCCACGGTCGCCGAGTCCCCCATGGATGGGAGGACGAGACCATGCGTCGGCAAGGTCCATGATGTGGGCAGCCGGCAAGCCCGCGCGGGCGTCGGGTCTCCATGCTAAGTCAGGTGCCAACTCCCCGCCGCATTTGCCCTCCGGGGCAGCGGGATCAAGCTCCGCCGAGGAGACGTTTGAGCGTACCTCCCGCGCGGGAATCGCTCAGCTTCGCTGCAGCGGCTGCCGGCGACAACTTCCGGCACCGGGTTCACCTCGACGAGGTGCGGACCGATGGACGAAGCCCCAGCAGTTCAGCAGAACATGAGGACTCCGTCCACCCGAGTTCTAAGGCCGAGGGGCGTATTGGCCAGGATGGAGCGGATGTTGGAGCTCCTCCTGCAACAGAATCAAAATTTTCGGTGAAGACCTCCCCAAGAGGGTCCAGGAGCGGGATGACCACGCTACGATGGTGGGACTCATGTGGTCACATATCTCGACCAGGAAGGCCCTGCCATTAGGCCAGCAAGGGCCTCCGCTCCAGCTCCGCCTCAATCTTCAGAATCCAGCACCTCCACATAAGGCCATGCATATCAAGGGCCGCCGATAACCATGACATTAAGGTGGTCTGGATTTCATGCCCCTGCATGTTGAACTTCACATGTTGGTGGGAAACTACGGCTATTTCCGGGGGCATGCGGTCCCATCACGTCTGATGAGTTTATCTTACAAAGTATTCAAGGCCATGCGATTGAATTCATCAATGGTGACATCCCTCCATCCCAGCGTATGCAGATCCGAAATTTACACTGTCCAGCAAAGAGCGGCAGTAGGCTATGCTGAAAAATTTACAGTCACAAGGAGGGATGAAGGATGTCGGGTTATTTTTGATTTGAACCATTTGAATACTTTTGTAGAATATACCCATTTCAAACTGGAAACATTCCAGACATCTAAGTTCTTGGGTTCTGGGGGCTGCTTTGTGGCATGCATTGATTAAAAGATGCATGCTATTCAGTATCCATTCAGAAATGCCACAGGAAGTTCTTGCCATTTATCTGGATGGATCAACTCTGGCTATACAGAGCATTGCCTAATGGGCTTACACACCCCTAGATTATTTCTAAATTGCTCCAATCAATACTGGCTACACTAGGAGACAAAATCACATAGTGTTGGCCTGTCTAGGTGATATCCTAATTATTGGGAATCAGCCGAACTGGCAGTTTCAGCCCGTGGAAATTTTTTCAGCAAATGGGGTTCATTACCCATCCAGATAAATCAACGTCCTGCCCTTCACAGGTTAAGGGTATCTGGGGTTACAGTGGATTCCAATCACGTGAGGGCCACCATACCAACTAACTCGGTTGGCGATGTCACCCAACTATGCTAGGGTCTAGTCTGGGCCAGTATACCATCAATTCAACAAACTACTAAGGTGATTGGCAACATTGTAGCGTTTTTCCAGCTGCCCAATACGGGCCTTTGCATTATCAAATTTGCAGAGCGCCAAGGTCTCGCCGTTAAAACTGAACGCTAGACATTTCCATAGACCAATGCAGCTGCCTTGTAAGGCACAGATTGTGTTACAATGGAGGATTGACAATATTTATGTCTCACTTAAATCCATCATTTTGGCCAATCCGTATACTTACAACCAGACGCAAGCTCCCTTGTCCAGGGTGCTATGGACAACTGCTCCAGTTGTGAGGGCAGATGGGACACCCTTGAATTTACCCTCTTGTTGTCACAAGGGATAAACTATTTGGAGATGCTGGGAGCATTTCACGGACTTCGAGCTTATTGTTCTAGCCTTACTGATGCTCATGTCCGTCTCCAAATGAATAATACCACTGCGGTGGCATATCTAAACCATATGGGCGGTACCAGGTCACTTTCATGTGATGAATTGACAAATACAATTTGGCTCTGGTGTGTTCGATGGACTATTTGGATTGCAGCTACCTGTTTCCCAGGTGAGCTCTATACAGTGGCGGACATCAGGTCACGCAAATTCTATGACCACATCAAGTGGATGATGAATCTCCAAATATCCGCTAAAATTACTGCCAAATTTGGTGAACCGGATAGCGACCTCTTCGTCACGGTTGAACCATCAGGTACCAACATACGTTTGTGGGACCCGATCCTAGGGCAATGGCAATGGGTGCATCTCGCTGGACTGAGGGAAATGGGTTTCTATGCCTTTCCTCCATTTTGCCTCATCAGTCGGGTGTTGCGGGTAATCCAGACAAATGCTGCTAAGGGCATTCTTATCATACCCGACTGGCCTACGCAGCCATGGTATCCGGTGGTCCTTGATATGATCAGTCAACCTTGGGTCCTCTTAGAGGGTTGCCCATAATTGGTACAAACCCTGTCTCAGGGGGACCACATCCCTGCCACAGTCATCTAAACTTGTTGGCTTGGAGGTTCTGCACAGGCCATTACTGCGGTATGGCATATCATCTAGAACCATGGATACCATCGGAGCGTCATACTGGGAGTTCACCAGGTGGCAATACCTCTCTCACATCCGGAAATGGGAAACCTACTGCGGCCGCTCCCATATTACCTACGACGCTGTAACCATAACCGACGTATTGGAATTCTGACGGGGTTGCATCATAATGAACACCTCAGCTACAGTGCCATCAACAGCGCCTCAAGTGCGCTGTCATTCTACCTCAATATTAAGGTAGGATCCAACAGGCTGGTGTCCAGACTCATGCGGGAAATATTCAATTCGAATCCGCCCAGACCACGCTATAATATCACCTGGGATATCGGGGAAATACTCATCCTGCTCAGGACGTGGTCGCCCATGGAGGGCCTGAAACTGGACAAACTCACCCTGAAGCTGGTGATGTTACTGGCACTGACTTCAGCGCAGAGGGTACAGACACTCCGCAAAATCCAGATCGACAGGATGATCTCTACCCCTGCGGAAGTAGTCTTCGTCATAGACGGGCTACTCAAGCAGCATAGACCTGGGTGCACAGGGCTGCAGCTGAAGTTCCTGGCATACCCCGCTGATGCACGGCTATGTTTAGCCGCCCATATCCGTCACTTTGTGAAAGTGCCGAGAAAACTGAAGGAATGGAGAACCCTCACCATAGAGTGACGGTCCAGACGCTATCCAGGTGGCTCAGGATCGTCTTGGGTAAGTCACGTGTTGACACTAATATCTTTAAATCCCATTCCACCAGGGCATGCATCAACGTCGGCGGCAAGGGTCATGGAGGTGCCCATGGACCATATTCTTGCCACAGTAGGATGGCGAACGAAGCCACCTTTCCAGCGGTTCTACAATACGTCTGTTGCCGCTCCTCTACAGTTCGTGGAGGCCGTGCTGAATGCAGGTCAAGAACGTGGAGATGTCCCCACATAAGGGGTTTTCTTTTGTTATTAACAAATGTTGCTCTTGTCTTTCAGTACAAGCAGTCTGGAAAGTTGATTACTCCTATCCATCCTCATAAGTGGTGTGTGACAGCATGGACGTGGTCCAGGGCGTGGAATCACAGAGCTTTGAAGTCTTCACGAAGTCACTCACGTGACTCCGAAATGAAATAGTGAGATTGAACGAGAACTTACCAGTTCGAAGGTTGATCTTTATTTCATGAGGAGTTGCGGTGAGGGATTTCGTGCCCTCCGCTCCCAACCCTCGATCATACTCGACTGGTAATTAGAGTCTCTTCAATCTTACTATGCCAAGTCATTTCTGTTGTTGTTTCTGTGATTCCACACCGCTACTTTGAAGAATGTCGCGCATGCGTGCCGGCGGGCTCTTCACGAAATCCCTCACCGCAACTCCTCATGAAATAAAGATCAACCTTCGAACTGGTAAGTTCTCGTTCAATCTCACTATTCTGGAATCATGTGCAGAACACAAAGTGCTGGAGTAACTCAGTCAGTCAGGCAGGCAACATCTCTGGAAAAGACACGTGGGCTATGTTTCAGGTCAGTAACCAAACATTGTCAAGTCAAACTGGAATGAAAGGGCAGGTGCAGAGATTAGCTAAATTGAAATCACAAGACAGTGATTAAAGTGGGCGGAACCCCAGCCTGTCTGGCTCTGCCCGGGCTTTTTTAAAGGGGCACACAGCACCAGAAGCCAGGGATAGCTAGAAGAGGCAAGCAGGACTGATTTTCTACAGACCCGATTGGCAGCCGGTAAGGACTGAACTCTAAATAAACTGAGCCGAAGACTGCAGCCCAGAGACTCTGTTTAACCTGTTAATGTCCGAGAAACTTGTCTGGCTAGTGTGTTGAGATTAAGAAAGTTTGAAATAGTGTTTGTTGTCTATGTGGGGTTAAGGGCTAATGTGAGCTGATCTCTAATGCTAATATGCTATTAGTGGTGTTAGCTTAAATAATTGTGTTTTTAAAAAAGAAAAAAATGTATTAAAAAACAGTAAAGATCCATCTGATATTAAGCTAGGTAATTGGTAACAGTAGTGGGCATTATCTTTATTTTCTTTCAATGAAATGTGAAAATTATTTCAAAAGACAAAATGGCTGCTATGAGTTGGAATGTTACAGAATGGAACAGATACATGGAACTTTCTGTTAGTTATATTTGGTTACATGTAATGTGTGTTTTCTGCCTTTATGTCTAAAGGTTTTTCACCTGATAAAGACTAAACAACTGCTAAAGGCTAAACCACTGAAAAGTCTAAAACTGCCAAAATAAAAGGTGGAAAAGAAGTGTTTGGTCTGAGTGAATCCAGTTCATCATTTCGGGGTAGATAAATCAAATCCCTTTCAAGCGGGGAAACTGCAAAACATTAAAAGACTTGACAAACATCGTCTATCCTTATCTTTCAGAAATGCTGCCTGAAACACTGAGATACTCCAGCACCCTATTATCCATACAGAAAATGCTCTTTGAATATTTATTTTATTCACAAAACATATTGTTAAGAAATGGGATGGTCTTGAATAGTTTTGAATTACTGCCCTAGGAACCAATGATAACACAATACAGCCTAACAGCTACTGTATATTAGAGCTGCTGGTCACATTCTCCCTTCAATGAAAGCTCTGCAAATTCTGACCTACAATGATCCAGCCAAATGGTGAGCTTTTATTCTTTGTAACAACAACTAGGATCTGCAATGCTAGGATGTGCACATTAAAAATCTGATACTGATAGAAGATAACATAGAACAGCAAATCAAAGGAACAGGCACTTTGCCCCACTATGTCCAAGCTGAACGATGCCAAAAACAACCCTTATCTGCCTGCAAATAATCCATATCCTTCATTCCCTGCATGTGTCCATCTAAGTGTCCCCTAATGTCACTATCGTTTCTGCCTCCCACCACCAACTCTGTAAGTGCATTCCAGGCACCCACCACCCTCTGTGTAAAATAACTTGTCCCATACATCTCCTTGAAACTTTGCTCCGCTTGTCTTAAACGTATGCTTTCTGATATTTAATATTTTCGTTCTGGGAAAAAGATTTGACTGTCGAACCTAACTGTGCCTCTTATAGTTTTATACACTTCTCTCAGGTCACCTCAATCTCCAGCATTCAAGAGAAGACAATCTAAGTCTGTCAGACCTCTTCTTGCAGCTAATACCCTCCTAATCCGGGCATAATTTGAGTAAAACTCCTCTGCACCCTTTCCAAAGCTTCCAGATATATCCTGTATTGGGGCAACACGGATTGCGTGCAATACATTGGATGCAGCCAAATCAATGGCCTAAAAAGAGGCATTAAAGTGTTTTGACTCTTGTATTGAAGGCAAGTATACCACATGCTTTCATAACCATACAATCTACTTGTGTTGCCACTTTCAGAGAGTTATTGACTTAACCTGGCAAGAGGGCATGGAGTGGAGGATTTGCACAATAATATTAACTATTAGACTAAGTGGGACCCATTGGGTTCCAGTCACATGGGAGGCCTGGTCCCCCAACGCAATCCTGGTCAACTCCGCCCGCGAACACAGCAGCCCCCGCCCGCAAACACAGCAGTCCCCGCCCCCACTCCACTCCTTCAGCTTTATTCTCCCCACCGGTGATTGACAGCGGCTGCCGGAAGGGGCGTTGCTGTCCCGGCGAATAACAGACCAATAACTTTTGTAATATTTCACCAATCTGAATAAAACTTGATGCACTTGCAGCACAGGAGAATGGCGAGTAATGTGGCAGAAAAATCGATACGCTGTGGGGTATCGTTTTTGTGCAAATTTAAAAACAATGCAAACCGGAAGAGGACAAGATGAGAGTTTTATGTATTTATAGATAAATAATGTAATAGTCAGGGTCAAAGCAATGTGATCATTGTAATGCATTCTGTTATTAAATCAACTTAAAAAAACTATACTGGTACTTAGTCATTGACATGAAATTGGGAATCACAATGTGAACTGTAGAAAGAGAGAAGAATTGATTGTTATGACAACACTATCACTATAGTCAAAGCCATTGATAAATATACATATAAATGAGTGGTTCTCATACTTATCAAAAACCTATCAGCATCCAGGTTATATCTTTTATTTCTAAGCATTTTTACAAGATATTCAATTTGTTTTCTATGTGATCCTCCATTTGTCAAATAGATTGACTTTTTTAGGCAATGAATATCAAAGAGGTTTGTTTCATTCGTAGCCTCTAAACTGAAGCATTTTCTACTTACCTAGTCCTTCAATTAACTAGTCCATTTCTGACGCTATTGAAAAATATAAAAGTGGATAAGTCACCAGGTCCTGACAGGATATTCCATTGGACATTGAGGGAAGTCGGTGTAGAAATAGCAGGGGCTATGACAGAAATATTTCAAATGTCATTAGAAACGGGAACAGTGCCAGAGGTTTGGCGTACCACGCGTGTTGTTCCATTGTTTAAAAAGGGTTCAAAGAATAAACCTAGCAATTATAGACCTGTTAGTTTGACGTCAGTGGTGTAAACATTAATGGAAAGGATACTTAGAGATAATATACATAAGCATCTGGATAAACAGGGTCTGATCAAGAACAGTCAACATGGATTTGTGCCTGGAAGGTCATGTTTGACAAACCTTCTTGAATTTTTTGAAGAGGTTACTAGGGAAATTGATGAGGGTAAAGCAGTGGATGTTGTCTATATGGATTTCAGTAAGGCCTTTGACAAGGTTCCCCATGGAAGGTTGGTTAAGAAGGTTCAATCTTTGGGTGTTAATGGCGGAGTAGCAAGATGGATTCAACAGCGGCTGAATGGGAGATACCAGAGAGTAATGGTGGATGGCTGTTTGTCAGGTTGGAAGTCGGTGACCAGTGGGGTGCTCAGGGATCTGTGTTGGGTCCACTGTTGTTTGTCATGTACATCAATGATCTAGATGATGGGGTGGAAAATTGGATAAGTAAGTATGCAGATGATTAAGATAGGGGGTGCTGTGGATAATGAAGTAGATTTTCAAAGTCTACAGCGAGATTTGGGCTATTTGGAAGAGTGGGCTGAAAGATGGCAGATGGAGTTTAATGCTGATAAATGTGAGGTGCTACATCTTGGCAGAACAAATCAAAATAGGACATACATGGTGAATGGTAGGGAATTGAGGAATGCTGTGGAACAGAGGGATCTAGGAATAACTTTGCATAGTTTCCTGAAGGTGGAATCGCATGTAGATAGGGTGGTAAAGCTTTTGGTGTGCTGGCCTTTATAAATCAGAGCATTGAATATAGGAGTAGGGAAGTAATGTTAAAATTGTACAAGGCATTGGTAAGACCAATTCTGGAGTATGGTGTACAATTTTGGTCGCCTAATTATAGGAAGGATGTCAACAAAATAGAGAAAGTACAGAGGAGATTTACTAGAATGTTGCCTGGGTTCCAGCAACTAAGTTACAGAGAAAGGTTGAACAAGTTAGGTCTTTATTCTTTAGAGCGCAGAAGGTTAAGGGGGGACTTGATTGAGGTCTTTAAAATGATGAAAGGGATAGACAGAGTTGACGTGGATAAGCTTTTCCCATTGAGGGTAGGAAAGATTCAAACAAGAGGGCATGACATGAGAATTACGGGACAGAAGTTTAGGGGTAACTTCTTTACTCAGAGAGTGGTGGCTGTGTGGAATCATCTTCCTGCAGAAGTGGTGGAGGAGGATTGATTTTAACATTTTAAATGTAGAGTGGATAGGTATATGGACGGGAAGGGAATGGAGGGGTATGGTCTGAGTGCAGGTAGATGGGACTAGGGGAAAATAAATGGTCAGCACAGACTGGAAGGGCCGAGAAGGCCTGTTTCCGTGCTGTAATTGTTATATGGTTATATGGTTATTGTCCAAGGGACCAAATTTTTAAAGTTGTTCAGCAACAAAAGGTAGCACATCTGCCAAAAATCATATGGCAAAAATCATAGGGCAGCGCGGTTGAGCAGCGGTAAAGTTGCTGTCTTACAGTGCTTGCAGCGCCGGAGTCCCAGGTTCAAACCCGACTATGGATGCTCGCTGTATGTAGTTTGTACATTCTCCCTGTAACCGCACAGGTTTTCTCCGAGATATTCGGTTTTCTCCCACACTCCAAAGATGTACAGGTATGTAGGTTAATTGCTTGGTATAAATGTAAATTGCCCCTAGTGTGTATAGGCTAGTGTTAATGTGTGGGGACCATGGGTTGGCGCAGACTCAGTGGGCGCGGATTCAGTCTGCACTGTATCTCTAAACTAAACTAAACTAAATAAATACATGAAGAAGGTTCTAGACCTGAAACATCGCTCATCCCTTCTCTCCAGAGTTGCTGTCTGTCCCTCTGAGTTACACCAACTTTTTGTGTCTATCTTTGGTTTAAACCAACATCTGCAGTTCCTTCCTACACATAAATTGGTGTTCCTGAATTGCTCTAGGATGATTGTGCTCTTTTACAATAGCTCCCTCTATGGGGCAAGCCTTGGGCATATCTATATTACTAAAATCTGATCTTGACCACTTCCTGTTCTGTATATTGATTTTTAGAAAATACGCTGGCTCGTATGGCTGTGATTTTTGGGCATCTTACTCAGAGTCCCCCTCCGCTGCACATGATGAGAGGAATTTTCCCATCAATGAAAAATGAAAGATTTATTAGTGTTTAAAATATGCTGAAATTCTTTCTCCTAAAGGCCACGCCCCTTCCGGAGGGAATATAAAACCCGGAAGTGTTGAGTGCCTCAGTCAGTCTCTGCAAGATGGGGGAACGAGAGGGTCATGTCTCACAGTCTGAGCTATGAATAACACTGAACTCATGTTGACTAAACTGTGAGTGGTTTTACTGACCTGTCAGTGCCCTTAATGTGGTTTGAAAATATAGTTTGGAAATGCTAAAGCTGTGTTGCTTTTGGTTTGGAAATGCTAAAGCTGTGTTGCTTTTGGTTTGAAAATGCTAAAGCTGTGTTGCCTTTGGTTTGGAAATGCTAAAGCGGTGTTGCCTTTGGTTTGGAAATGCTAAAGCTTTGTTACCTTTGGTTGGAAATGCTGAAGCTATGTTGCCTTTGGTTTGGAAATGCTAAAGCTGTGTTGCCTTTGGTTTGGAAATGCTAAAGCTGTGTTGCCTTGCCTAATTAAAGTTGATTACCTTCGAGTCGCCCGGTTCTGAACCATTTAATTTCTATGGTTATGTTATGCTGCAGCATGTGCTTGTAAGAAGTCGATAAAAGGAAACCAAATCTGTAAGAATTGGTCTACTTTGCCTAGTAGGAGGAATCTCATTTCTTCAAGATGTCGCATTTCAAACATATTTGAAATCCACATTTTGAACGTTGGTGTGGTTGCGTTTTTCCAGAATTTGAGTATAAGTTTTTTTGCTGGTATTAAACAATAATTAAAGAGAGCTTCTTGGAACATGGTTAATTTACGTCCCTCTTCCATTGATCCGAAGATAATCAGTTCTGTATTGGGGTTCAATTTTGTGTTGACTAGTTTTGTAAAAGTTCCAAAGATTTCATTCCAAAATGTATGACGTTTTGTACAAGAGACAAAGGAATGTGCTATAATGGCATTTTGAGTTAGACATTTATCACAAATGGGAGACACTTTTGGAAATATTTTATTCGATCTGGGTTTCAAGTAATATAATCTGTGTAAAGTTTTAAATTGAATTAGGTTATGCCTTACATTAATCGAACATTTATTCATATATAATAGATTTTTTTCCCATCTGTTGTTCAGAATTTTTATCAATAACTCTTGTTCCCAGTCCCTTCTAATTGCCTCTGCTGTTGGTGTTTCTATATTTAAAATTATATTATATAAATATGATATTCAATTGTTTGATTCTGCCTTTCTATTCATTCCTTCCTCTAATAAATCTGAGGTTGGAGTTTGATATCCTTGTATATATTTTTTCAAATAATCATGAATTTCAAGATATTTGAAATATTGGGTACATTTCAGATTATATTTTAATTGTAATTGTTGGAATGATAAATGTTTTACCATTTCATACATATCTCCAATTATTTTAATTCCTATTCTTTCAGAACGGATAAACATTTTATCAATAATAAATGGTTTGAATGAGGGATTGTTAGCTATCGAGGAATAAAGCGATAGATTTCTTAATTTTAAAGTTAATTTTATTTGTTTCCAAATTCGTATTATACTGTGAATAATTGGATTCTTCTTATATATTATATTGTTCAGTTTCATTGGGGAAAGAAGAATTGCTCCTATATTATAAGGGGAACAATCCTCTTTCTCCATTCATATCCAATATACTTGTTAGGCAGAAATGTCAAAACAATTAATTATATATTTAATATTCACTGCCCAATAGTAGTACAACAAATTACGGAGTGTCAGTCCACCTGATTCTTTAGATTTATACAAATGTTTTATTTGAATTCTATGTGATTAATAGTCCCATATGAAGTTTGTAATATCAGAGTCTAGTTTTTTAAATAATTATTTTGGTAAATAAATTGGTATTGATTGAAATAGGTACAGTATTTGTGGTAAAAAGATCATTTTTATTCCATTTATTCTGCCTATTAAGGACATTGGCGATGTTTTTCAGAATTTAATCAATCCATTTAATTTAGTTAATAAAGGCATATAGTTTGCATTGAGTAATGATTTGTATTTCCTAGTAATTTGGATACCCAAATGCAGAAAAATTTCTGTTGCAATTTTAAAAGGGAATATAAAAAGATGTGTCGGCTCTTGAGGTTTTATCGTCCAAATTTCACTTTTGTTCCAGTTTATTCTATATCCTGAAAATTAACCAAATTCTTCTATTAAATTTTGTATATTTGGTATGCTGATTTGCGAATTTGTAATATATAATAATGTCATCTGCATATAATGAAATTTTATTATTTGAGTGTTTGGTATTATATCCATGAATATTCGGATGACTTCTTATACTTTCTGCTAAAGGCTCTGTCACTAGTGCAAATAGCAGGGGCGATAATGCACACCCCTGTCCATTGCTCCTTGATAATTGGAATTTTGGGGATAATATATTATTAGCCAACATTCCAGCTGTTGGCTTATCGTATAATTATTTTACCCATGAGAGAAAATTATCTCCCATATTAAATTTTTGCAATACTTTGAATAAATATTGCCATACAACTTGATCAAAAGCTTTTTCTGCAACAAATGAAATAATTGCTAAGTCTTCCTCTTCAGTTTTATGTGTGCACATTATATGAAACAGCCGTCTCAAATTGTTGAATGAGTATCTCTTGGATATAAACCCCATTTGGTCCAGGTTTATTAGTTTGCTAATATATTTACTCAATCTTCTCGCTAGGCTCTTTGCTAATATTTTTTGATCTGTATTTAGGAGTGCTATGGCTCTATATGAGTCTTCTAGATCTTTATCCTTTTTAGGTATAAGTGTAATAGTGGACTCGGTTAATGCTACTGGTAGTATATTTTCTTTAAAAGCATGTATATATAAATTTTGTAAGCATAGAGATATTATCTCGTAGAATCTTTTATAGAATTACTAAAGCCATCTGGTCCTGGCGTTTTACCATTCTTCAACGAATTTATTGTTTCTTCTATATCCTTAAGTGTAATCTGAGCTCCTAATTCCTCTTGTTCCAAAATATTGAGTTTTGGAAGATTACAATTGTCTAAGAAGTTTGTAATTTTAATATTATTTGCAGAAGTTTTAGATGTATATAGATTTTGGTAAAATTGAGCAAATCTTTTATTAATGTCTTTAGGTAATGTTAGTAATTCACCTTTATCTGATTTAATTTTAGTAACTGTATTTTCTTTTTTTATATATATTTTTATTGGAGGTAAGCAATAAATTGGAAAACACATATTATGGTAGAAATATTTTGTATACACCAATCATACATTATTAATATTATCAATTGAATCATTCTGCCTCTAATAGTCTTTTTTATAGATAAGAGTAATAAAAAAAGAGAGAGAGAGAGAAGAAAAAGAGGAGAAAAAAACAAAACAAAAATCATAAGGAACAGAGTAATTTACCATTAATTCATCATTGGAAATAAGATCAAGGAATATAGAGTATAACTTTTCATCTGATCCTGAGTCTAAATTTCAGTTAGGTTCCCCTGCCGAACCAATCGACCCTTTTAAGTAATCGATGAAAGAAGACCATATTCTAACAAAGAGGTCTTATTTGTCCATTAAGGCAAATCTGATTCTTTCCAGGTGTAGGGTCTCCGACATTTTCATAATCCCCATTTTAATTGTGGGGGTTATAGGGCCTTTCTAAAATTTAACATTAATTTCTTACCGATTATTAAACTGTAATCTAGGAAATTTCTTTGGCTTGTTGTAAGTGTTAAACTTTGTACTGATATTCCAAGTATTATTAGTTTTGAGTCCAGATATTAATAACTTCAGAAGACATTCTAAAAATCTAAATCCAGAAATGTTTAATTTTTATACAATTTGCAAAAGTATGTATTAAGTTTATCACCAAATTCAAAATTTTCTTGTTTTGTAATTTGAAATAACCTTATTATTCTCGCTGACAAAATGTTATTTAATTTATATTTTTATATTGTTATCTTATTGTGTTTATTTATGGTTGGTTCTTTGGCATTTTCTAAATCTAATTGTCCAATTTCTTGTTCTAATTGCAATTCTTCAGTGTTGTTCTTTTTATTTTGGAAAGCTTGATATGAAATTATAGTTCCTCTAATAAATGCCTTAAAAGTTTCCCATAATAAGGAGGGTGAAATATCTGGTGTATCATTTGTCTCAAAGAAGAAGATTAGCTGCTGTTTTAAATATGAATTGTTTAAGATTTGGGGGTTAAACCTCCAGAACGATTTTTGTCAGACATTCCCTCTAATATAAAAAAGAAGTTAACGGGGTGTGATCAGAAATAATACTATTATGATATTTATAGTTATATGTATAGGGAATTAATTTTGTGTCCACTAAAAAATAACCAATACGTGAATATGTTTTATGTATCGTTGAATAAAATGAGTATTCCCTACCTACTGGATTAGCGATTCTCCATACATCTGTTATATTTGTGTTCTTTATGTATGTATTTAGGAGTTCACTAGTTTTAGATTTTATGTTAATCCTTTTTTGTTTTGCTGATTTATCCAGATATGGATCTAGAACGCAATTGAAATCTTCCCCCTATTATCACATTTTGATAGTTAAATTCTGAAATTATATCCAGAATTTTGCTAAATTTGACGGGAGTTATCAAAGTTGGGAGCATAAATTTTTATCAAAGTAAGTGGGATAGAGTGAATTTTTCCCATAACTATGATGTACCTCCCCTCTTTACCTGCTATGATATTCTTTGATTTGAATTGTATACCTTTACGAATAATAATAGCCGTGCCTCTAGATTTAGAAGTAAATGAAGAGTAGTATGTTTCCCCAATCCAATTCGCCTTCAATCTTATCTGTGTTTGATGTTTCAGATGTGTTTCTTGTAAGAAGATTATGTCACAGTTGAGTGCTTTTTATTGGGTTAAAATCTTACCCCTTTTAATTGGTTCATTAGCGCCCCTTATATTCCAGCTACAAAATGTGATTCCTCCAGTTTTCTTTTGTTTATCGTCTTGCATTGTAAATCATGTTAATATCTTTAAGTCATATGGTGCAACCAGGTCCCTCAGAACTCTGGGTGATGCGTGGTTATCCCCAGCTGTTAAATTTTGTTGGCATCTCCCCTTCAAAATAAACTTTAAAAAAGACCAGAAGGTGTAAAGTGGTGAAAAGGTAATTAAAAATTAAAGTAATATTATAATATCTAAATACAGGGATATTATATATTTTTTTAAACCAGCAAAAGGTGGTAGAAAAATTATTGGTGACTTCCGTAGCTGTTGTTATACATTTCGCTCTGCCCCCTTGACCAATTATTATTAAAAGGAAGAGAGACCGGTTAAAAATTAAAAACTATATATAAGATAAAACGCATTTCAAATTTAACTATTGGAACGTATTTTTTAAAAAAATCCAACATTCAGTATATACTTAATATAACAGTATTTATGTTAGTTATATACCCATATCTGCCGATATGCCGAGAATGATTACATTTCACTCCCCAATTAAGTCTCATTCTCTTATATTAGACAGTAGCAGGTTCCAAGGGGTTAACCAGATTCCGACCCTTGGATAACTTCCAAGTATCTGAATCTACCCCCCCCCCCCCCCCGCTTACGCGCAATTTAAACTAGATCTACCATATCCATAAAATTTGTTAGTATATTGTTAATACTTATCAATCATATTAACTCATTATTCTTATACTTAGCAATTAAATACCATCTTGAGATAAAAATCAGTAATTATTACGCTACGCTTTAATATTACACAATTGTGGGTTATTGTTATTTAATTAATTCTATCAGTTAAATGTTTTACGTTAGTATATAATTGTATTTTTCTTAAGTCATAAATTCTGTATACACAAATTCTGTATTCCCAAATTCCGTTTTTTTCCACTACGGTTTTTCTTGTTTTCCAAGTCCTTCACTCAGAGTGAAACATAGAGTTTGACCTTGAGTTAACATTCCAAAGATAAAGTGTCTAGACAGCACGTCATTGAGAAATCCGCCATCTTAACCAGAGCAGTCTTTTTTATTAAAAAAGTCCTTTCTTTGCCGCTTCTCCCCTGTATTGTTGTGGGGGCCTCCTTTGCGATACCTTGTGCATATTTAAATGCCTCTTCTGGGTCCGTGAAGGCACATTCTACAGCGTATAAGTGACCCTAATCTTTGCAGGATATATTATTCCATATGTTACTCCAGAAACTTCTTTCAATATCATTCGTGTCTTTGTGAACACATCCCTCCTTTTCACAATTTCAGCTGGATAGTCACAAAATAATCTTAGATTATCCTTTCCAAACAGCAAATTCAATCCATATGGAATCCGTTTCATCATTTCTTCCAGGGTAGAGATGTCATAAAATTTCACAATGATCTGTCTTGGAAGGGAGGGAAGCTAAGCTTGCTTGAACCTTACGGCGAACCCGGTCAGCCACGTCTATTCTCGGTGTTTCAGGCAGCTTGAGTACTTGTTTAATTAAGTTGGCAGCAAAATCCTGAGGGTTTTGTCCACTCTCCATTACCTCTTTTACTCCGACTATTCTTAAATTCTGCCTCCTCGATCTCGCTTCCAAGTCCAGACATTTATCCTTCATTGCAGCAAGTTGCCCCCCAGTACTTTCTTGTTCCTTTCTCAGTCTCTTTATCTCCTTAGACATCTCGATCATCGTATTATCCATTTCTTCCAAAGCCGAATCAGTATTCTTGGGAATTGTATCCAACTTCTTATTACAGCCTTTTTCAACCCGCTTAATTTTTTTGTTTAAATGTTTAAATGGCTTACCCCTTATTCTTAAACTGTGGCCCCAGGTTCTGGACTCCCCCAACGTCAGAAACATGTTTCCTGCCTCTAGCGTGTCCAAACCCTTAATAATCTTACATGTTTTAATAAGATCCCCTCTCATCCTTGTAATCTCCAGAGTATACAAGCCCAGCTGGTCCATTCTCTAGGCATATGACAGTCCTGCCATCCTGAGAATTAACCTTGTAAACCTACGCCACATTCCCTCAACAGCAAGAATGTTCCTCAAATTAGGTACCAAAACTGCACACAATACTCCATGTGTTCTCTCACTAGGGCCCAATATAACTGCAGAAGGACCTCATCACTCCTATACTCAACTCATATTGTTAACAATGGCTACATGCCATTCACTTCCTTCACTGCCTCCTGTACCTGCATGCTTACTTTCATTGACCGATGAACAAGGACCGCAGATCCCGTTGTACTTCCCCTTTTCCCAACTTGACACCATTTAGATAGTGATCTGCCTTCCTGTTTTTTTGCAACCAAAGTGGATAACCTCACATTTACCCACATTAAACTTCACCTGCTCACTCACCCAACCTGTCCAAGTCACCCAGCATTCTCAAAGCAACTTCCTCACAGTTCACACTGCCACCCAGCTTTGTGTCATCTGCAAATGTGCTAATGTTGCATTGAATCCCTTCATCTAAATCATTGATGTATATTGTAAATAGCTGCAGTCCCAGCACCGAGCCTTGTGGTACCCCACTAGTAACTGCCTGACATTCCAAAAGGGACCCATTAATCCCTGCTCTTTGTTTCCTGTCTGTCAATCAATTTTCTATCCATGTCAGTACCATACGCCCAATACCATGTGCTCTCATTTTACTCACTAATCTCCTATGTGGGACCTTACCAAAGGCTTTCTGAATGTCCAGGTGCACTACATCCACTGGTTCTCCCTTGTCCATTTTCCTAGTTACATCCTCAAAAAATTCCAGAAGATTAGCCATGCATGATTTCCCCCTTCGTAAATCCATGCTGACTTGGACTGATCCTGTTACTGCTATCCAAATGTGCTGCTATTTCATCTTTTATAATTGACTCCAGCACCTTCCCCACCACTGATATCAGGCTAACTGGTCCATAATTCCCTGTTTTCTCACTCCCGCCTTTCTTAAAAAGTGGGATAACATTAGCTACCCTCCAATCCACAGGAACTGATCCTGAATCTATCGGACATTGGAAAATTATCACTAATGCTTCTACGATTTTTGAGACACTTTCTTATGTAACCTAGGATGCAGACCATTAGGCCCTGGGGATTTATCAGCCTTCAGTCCCATCCATGTACCCAACACCATTTCCTGCCTAATGTGGAATTCCTTCAGTTCCTCTGTCACCCCAGAACCTCTGGCCACTAGTACATCAGGAATGTTTGTGTCCTCCTTAGTGAAGACGGATCCAAAGTACCTGTTCAGCTCATCTGCCATTTCTTTGTTCCCCATAATAAATCCACCTTTTTCAGTATTCAAGGGTGCAACTTTGGTCTTAACTATTTTTTTCCTCTTCACATACCGAAATAAGCTTTTACTATCCTCCTTTATATTCTTGGTTAGCTTACCTTCTTATCTAATCTTTTCTCCCCGTGTTGCCTTTTTAGTTATCTTCTGTTGGACTTTAAACATTACCCAATCCTCTTGCTTCCCACTCAACTTTGCTACGTTGTAGTTTTTCTCTTTTATTTCTATGCTGTCACTGACATCCCTTTTCAGCCACGGTCGCCCCTTACTCCCCTTGGAATGTTTCTTCCTCTTTGGAATGAACTGATCCTGCACCTTCTGTATTATTTCCAGAAATACCTGCCATTGTTGTTCCACTGTCATCCTTGCTAGGGTATCTTTCCAGTCAACTTTGACCAGCTTCTCCCTCATGGCCCCATAGTCCCCTTTATTCAACTGTAACACCAACACCTCCGATTTACCCTTCTCCCTCTCCAATTGTAGATTAAACTTGACCAAATTATGGTCACTACCTCCTAACGGCTCCTTAACCTCAAGTTCCTTTATCAAATCCGGTTCATTATATCACACTAAATCCAGAATTGCCTTCTCCCTGGTAGGCTCCAATACAAGCTGCTTTAAGAATCCATCACGGAGGCACTCCACAAACTCCCTTTCTTGGGGTCCAGTACCAACCTGATTTTCCCAGTCTACCTGCATGTTGAAATCTCCCATACCAACTGCAGCATTACCTTTACGACATCCGATTTTTTACTTTTGATTCAACTTGCACCATATACCCAGGCTACTGTTTGGGGGGCTGTAGATAAGTCCCATTAGGGTATTTTTACCCTTGCAATTCCTTCATTCAGGATATTCAGTTCCCAGCACAGGCCATTTTGCAGCCACGTCTCTGAAATTCCCACAACGTTATACTTGCCAATTTCTAACTGAGCCTCAAGCTCGTGTTCTTTATTTCTTATACTTTACGCATTCATGTACAGCACTTTGACCTTGGTATTCACATCTCCTCTCACAGCGCTCGCAATTGGCCTTGACCTTACTCTCTTATCCTTTCTAAAATTTTCCTTCCCATTAATTCGATAGTCTTTAGTAACTTTTCCTGTACTTCCCCTTTAATTCCATCTTTATATTCCCAATTTGTCAATCCCACCCCACCCCCCCCCCCCCCTCCCCCCCACTATTTAGTTTAATCGCCTACACGTGTAGCCCTAGCAAACCTGCCTGCCAGCATATCGGTCTGTTGAAGAAGGTGGATCTGTATTCTTAGAAGTTCAGATGATCTTACCTAAATTTATAAGATTATCAGGGGGCCTGACAGGGTAGATCCTGAAATAGTTCTGCTTGCACGAGACTCTCCAACAGCTGCTAGGTAATTATGTGGTCATTTGAAACTAAGGTGCATTGAAACAGTTAATGGCAAAAATTGATGAAACTCATGAATTTGCCAACTAGAGGATTGTGGAGGCTCAATTATTGTATTCATTTAAAAGAGAAGGTAGATATATTTTTGAATGATCTGGGCTTTATGGATATAAGAATCTGGCACAGAAGCAAAGTTGAAGAATGAGGCAGATTATCCAAGATCATATTGAATTGCAAGGCAAACTTGAGGGGTCTTGCGGGCTATTCCTGCTCTGATGTTCTTGCACTTGTGACTCCATCACTTAAACAACCCTGGCTCCACTCATCGCAACTTTACCTCAGACCCACTGACAAATTTGGGAACCAAATTTTTCGCACGGTCCTTACACTGGATTTAAATGTCAAGAAGCACCATCTTGGCATGGGTGTGTGGGTGATCGATGGTTGGGACGGTTGTTGAGGGGCTGAAGGGGCCATTTCCATGTCATATCTCTAAACTAAACAAAATTCTGAGATGGGATCAAGGACCCTAGTGGATTCAGTGGGACTGAATCCACTAGGACCCATAGCTAATATTTTGTACTGCTACAACACCAGACTGTGAAATAGTGCACATTCTGACGACGTTTTTCTTGCCGTTTTTGTTTGTTGTTTCCATTGTCGTTATTATTTATCTGATACATTGGAGCTCTGCTCGGGCAGTGCGCGTGAAATTTTGTTGTATGTATTTACAATGACAGTAAAGTGTAGTATTATTATTATTTCTTCATGCTCTGATCTAAATTATAGAAAAGTACTGCACAGAAATAGACCCTTTGGGTCATCAAGTTTAAGTTTAGTTGATACACAGCAGAGAAACAGGCCCTTCAGCCCACAAAGTCCATTCCGACCATCGATCACCAATTCATGCAAGTTCTATTTTATACCACTTTTTCTATTCACTACCTACACACTTGATGCAATTTGCAGAAGCCAATTAACTTACAAACCCACACATCTTTGGAAATAAAATGACATTAGGGCAAGATTAGTGTAAATGGGTGCTCGATGATGGTGCACACTGGTATGGTGGTGCAGCTGGTAGAGCTTCTGCCTCACAGCGCCAGAGACTCAGATTTGATCCTGACCTTGGGTGCCATCTGTGTGGAATTTACACATTCTCTCATTAACTGCGTGGGTTTCCTCCAAGAGGAACTCTATCGAGTTCCTAAACTCTATCGTGTATTGTGTTCTTTTTATTTGCATGGCTGTATGGTAACTCAATTTTCACTGTACCAATTAGTGCATGTGACAATAAATGTGAACTTGAACTTCAATTTCCTCCATTTACACTAATCTTGCCCTAATCTCATTTTATTTCCCTCACTTCCTCATCTACTCCCTCCAAGATTCTACTTCTCACTTACACAAGGAGGCAATTTAATTTAATCATCTGTGTGTCTTTGTGGGAGTTAACCCGAGCTGCCGAAGGAAACCGGCATGGTCCCAGGAACAATTTTCAAACTTCACACAGGCAGCAGCTGAGGTCAGGGTCAAACACAATCTGCTGTAACTGCAAGGCAGCAGCTGTGCCAGCTGCACTGCAGTCGTGCAAGATAAAGGAGGAAAGCAGCAAGTGAATATGTGATGTGCAGATGTTGGAATTTTGGGCAGTGAGTAGTTTTGTTTAGAGATACAGCATGGGAATACGCACTTTGGCCCACGAAGTCCACGCTGACTATCTATACCCATTTACATTAGTTCTGTTGTCCCTATTTACATCCATTTCCTATACACTCGGGGAAATTTACAGAAGCCGATCAATTTACAAACCTGCATGTCTTTGGGATGTGGGAAGGAACCAGTGCGAACCAGAAGAAAACCACTTGGTTACAGGGAGAACGTGCAAACTCCACACAGGCAGCACGCAATGTTCGGATCAAACCCGGGTCTCTGGCACTGTGAGGCAGCAGTTCTGCCAGCTTTGCCACTGTGCTGCCCTTTGGCGCATAAATAAAAGTTGTTTGAAACAGTCAGTAGGTCAGGTGAAATCTGTGGAGACACTTCCAGGGCCAAAGAACGGCATTTGCTAAGATACTTAATCATTATTTTCAAACATGATCTTCTAATTTATGCACGACTCAGCAACATAATACTTAAGGGCCTGTCCCAATTAGGCATTTTTCAGCGGACTGCCGGCGACTGTCAACTTTTAAGAAGCCAGACACCTTTTAATAAGCCGGAGATATACAGCTGTGAAGTTCAGCAGACATTTAACATCGGCTATCCTTGGTTCTGAAAACTATTGCTTACGTTTTTTTCCCCCAATGAGCCAACAAAATTCATCGGTCAGCACTGGCTACAACCAATGAGAACCTTCGACCTCCTTGCAACCCACTAGGAATCTCCTGGTGACCCACCTATGGCATGAGAATTCTTGCTACTCTCCTTGGTGGCTTCATTCTAGTCGCCGCTAATTTTCCAACATGTTGAAAAATTCTTGGCGACCATAATGAGGCCGTGACTAGTTCCCAGAATGTGGGAACTCCTCACTACCATGAAGGCGACTCCCTGGCAACAACCTGCGAACATGTGGCGGCCATGTGGCGACTGCATAGCCTTCTGCATTCGACTAAAAAGTCGGCTAAGTGGGACAGGCCCATTAGTGTTTGCATCCATATTTTGGAAACCAATATCTTAAATTATATTTTGCAAAGCTTCTACCTTACTTTAATCTATATAGCAGCCACACTCTGATTCTATTCAAAGACTAAGAAAATACTTGTATGTTATAATTGAATATTATCTGCCTAATGATTAAATTATTTTCTCAATGAATTCTAAAAGATTTGCACGACATGACTTCTTGTTGTAAAACCGCATTGTTTTCTCATTATGACCTCAGTGGTATGGAAGTGAACATTGATATGTTTCAGGCAGATTAGCAGTGATATTGTTCCTCTCCGATTATAATTATTCCTGCAATTATAATTAAGAAGTTGCGAATCTTATATTAGAAGCAGACATGGATCCAGACCTAGAGTATGTGTCTATTGACTGTCGCATAATAAGATTGAATATGGCATAGACACATCTCTTCAATCAGATTAGTTATTTCCTAAGCTAAAAGCAAATGCTGGAGGATCTCTGCATGTCAAGGAATAGGCAGATTACATTTTGGGTTGGCACCCTTCTTCAGACTGATGGTGAGATTGATTGCAGTCTGAAGAAAGGTCCTAACCTGAAGTGCCATCTACCCATTTCCTCCACAGATGCTGCCCGACCTAGTAAGTTCCTCCAGCACTTTGAACTTTGCTCAATATTCCAGCATCTGCAGTCTCTTGTGTCTCTACCTATCCTAAGCATTATGTGACATCTAAAGACTTTATCAGCCTGCATAATTGTATCTATAGATAAAACATGGACCAGTATGAAAGGTATAAGTACAAAATGATGGTGTTGAATCTGAAGCCACCTCACCCACATTAAAATCGATTACATTTATTTGCATCAAATCCCAAAGGTAATGAATTAACTCCTTTTAAGACAATAAAGACTCTGTTCATATTGCAAGTTGAACATACTCTCTGGCAAAATAGAAATTGAGGAATAATTTAGGTTTAGGTTTATCATTGTTACATGATTGAGCAACAGTTTCTTCCCAGCTATTATCAGGAAACTGAATCATCATACCATAACCAGAGAGCAGTCCTCAACTACTATCTACCTCGTTGGTGACTCTCGGACTATCCTTGATCAATCTTTGTTGGCTTTACTTTGCACAAAACGTTATTCACTTATCACGTATCTGTACACTGTAAATGGCTCAATTGTAATCATGTATTGTCTTTCCACTGACTGGATAGCAAACAACAAATGCTTTTCATAGAAACATAGAAACATAGAAATTAGGTGCAGGAGTAGGCCATTCGGCCCTTCGAGCCTGCACCGCCATTCAATATGATCATGGCTGATCATCCAACTCAGTATCCCGTACCTGCCTTCTCTCCATACCCTCTGATCCCCTTAGCCACAAGGGCCACATCTAACTCCCTCTTAAATATAGCCAATGAACTGGCCTCAACTACCCTCTGTGGCAGAGAGTTCCAGAGACCCACCACTCTCTGTGTGAAAAAATTCCTTCTCATCTCGGTCCTAAAGGATTTCCCCCTTATCCTTAAGCTGTGACCCCTTGTCCTGGACCTCCCCAACATCGGGAACAATCTTCCTGCATCTAGCCTGTCCAACCCCTTTTCACTGTACCTTAGTACACGTGACAATAAAACAAAATGTAAACTGTAACTGTAACGTGTTAAGATATAGCTCTATCCAGCATGCTATCCAAACAGATCAGATGTACCATTTATGAATACAATCTAGTCCAACTCCAGTACAATAGATAGAGCAAATGGGAAGATATAGGATACAGAATATAGTTCACAGCTTAGTTTCACATGCTTATTTGAATTAACATTTGTGAGATATAGATTAATTCACCTGCTTCACACAGCTCCATCTATTTCAGTCTCACCTATAGTTCACATAACCTGCAATAATCCCAAAAGCATGCATTTGAATTATTTTATCACTATAAAGAGCAATCTAGGGAGTTCTTTGAGTTGGAGGGAATATCTTGTACTTGAAAGTGAGGAAATAGCGGATTTGTTTAGCAACTATTCTGCACTAATGTTACAATGGACGTTTAACACAATGCCACTGGTATGGCCAAGGGCCATGTGGAATGTCTTTGTTGGTGACAGGTATTCACATTGACACTGTCAAAAAAGGTTAATGGAGCAAAAAATGAAAAAGTCACCAAGTGTCAATAGACTGTGAAGAGGCCATAGCAGAGGCACTGACCAGTTATCTGGAAATAGAAGCAATTCTGTCTTAAGTTTTGTAGTGATGATCTCCAAGGTAAAGGGAAAGGATTTACCTGGGAGTTATTCTTATCTCAGATGCACTTTACCTTTCAGAGGCAATAAAGTATAACCTTTGCCAGTCAATAAAGAATGAAATTAGTGATTGCTCAGAAAGATAGGCACCAACTGGGAGTGTGAACTTGGATTTATGTAGCATAGAACATGTGTTATTAATTTAGTTGGATTTATTTGGATTATATTTTAGAAATAAACGTTTTGTTTTTCCAAATGTCAAAGATTAGTAGGCATGGCTTTAAGAACAGTGGGGCACTTCAAAGGACAAATATGTGGCAGGTTTCTACGTAAAGGATGGTGGGTGTCTGGAATGCGCTGCCACGGGTTGGTGGTGGAAACAGATATGATAATGGTATTTAAGATGCTTTTAGATGACCAAGCAGATATGCAGCAAATAGCAGACTATGGATAATTTGCAGGTAGCGGAGATTAAGTTAAATTGGCATCATGTGGTCCAAAGGAATTGTTCCTGTGCTGTACTGTCCTACATTCTATGTTGTATGTTAAAATTGAGGCTTAATAAACTGAAGACTCGGTGAGTCACCAGGATTGAATGATGGGTTGGTGATATTTGGCATGCTAACAGCAGAGATTAGGAGGTTGAAATTTCCGACAAATTCAACACAAAAATACGGTCAGGAGTGTATATCTTGCAATAATTTCCTATTTCAAATATTTATTCTTTTGCTGTTGAAAATTTCTTTGGGATTAAGTGTCGGTCGAGTAATGTCCCAGCCGTACTTTACCTCTCTAAAATGCAATCCTTAAAACTTTTTATTTTTGTTTCTTTTTATGGTAAGTATAACATTAACCCCACTCATGGTAAACACTTGCCAGTGCGAATGGTTTCTGATTTTGAACCTTTATCCACAGTATTTGACATACTTTATAAAATATAGATTTTGCAGTCTGGAAGTTAGTTATATATTTTTAATTAATTTTATACGACAGTAGATTGACTAGTGCCAGCTGACAATTTGAGGTACAATCTACACCATTGTCTCTGTGAGCTTGTTCTGAAATGGAATACTGATCATGCCACTGTATGGAACCAGGGGAGAAATTGCATTCTGGAGCCTAAGCTGATTCTTTTAGGCCTTACACATAAGTATTTTTCATTAATGTGCATTGCAGAGCTTTGGCAAACCAGTTACAGCTCTAGCAACAGCTTTTTAATTAACCACTTGCTCCTTTCTTTGACCAGACTATCGCTAGCAGGCATCAATTTATTTTAATGCTGATTTCTACCAGAAAATCACTCTGTTTCCCTGAAAATAGACTATGGATATATCTCACACCAGATGTCTGGAGTCTAACACAGGCTTTGCATATTCTTTAGTGTTTTTTAATCCCACAAACAGAGGTTGTTTTCAATGTTGAGCTGTGGATCTATTAATATCTTTTGTGTGCAAGATGACTATTTTAATGGTCTTTCAGCAAGTAAGACAAGGGTTCGAGAGACAGCAGGTCATGAAATGCTCCAAATAAATATTTGAAAGTGCTGAGAAAATGATTATCAGTGCACACACTAAAATCTGTTTGACTACGTGTTTGCAAACTGTTACCGTGATGTTGGGGATATATGGAAATGCAAATGCTGGAATCTTAATCAAAAGAAGCAAACTTATTTCAAGGGTGCTTGTATACAAAAACAGGGATGCAATGCGATGTTGGTCAACGCCGCCCACAGCTGGGAGCTCCGCAAACCACAGCTCCCCGATGTTGAAGCAGCAGGCCCAACACTCCGGAGCTTCTAATGGCGATCCCAGATAAGGCATCACCCGCTCCGCGATGTATCCAGCGCTGCGCCGCTGCTGAAGCTTTGGCCGGTCTCCGGCAGGAAAGGCCTCACCAATCCAGTTGGTAGGCCGCGGGGGGGGTGGGGGGGAGAACACAACTCGGAGAATAGTCACCAGGAGTTGATTGGGAAACGGTTTCCCCCTTACCCTAGCCGACTCCCCCATATAGAAATACAAAAAAAAATCCTCCAAAACATACTTTTAAACAAACTAAAAAAAAAAAGATAGAAAAACAGACAGACTGTAGGCAGAGGCTGCCATCATGCAGTGGACAAGGGTTTAAGAGATTGGGCGTCCCTACTCGACAAGGGTTCAAGAATAGTGAAAGACCTGGATAGTGTGGATGTGGAAAGGATGTTTCCACCAGTGGGAGTGTCTAGGAATAGAGGTCAAACCTCAGAATTAAAGGACTTTTTTATGAAGGAGATGAGGAGAAGTTTCTTTAGTCTGAGAGTGGTGAGTCTGTGGAATTATTTGCCACAGAAGGCTGTGGAGGCCAAGTCAGTCGATATTTTTAAGACAGAGATAGATAGTTTCTTGATTAGTACAGGTGACAGAGGTTATGGGGAGAAGGCAAGAGAATGGGGTTAGGAGGGAAAGATAGATCAGCCATGATTGAATGGCAGAGTAGACTTGATGGGCCAAATGGCATAATTCCACTCCTATCACATGACCTTATGACTTATGACCTTAAAACACAAAGTGCTGGAGAAACTCAGCGGGTCAGGCAGCATTTGTGGAGGGAATGGATAGGTGACATTTTGGGTCAGAACTGATTCAGTAAGCCTGAAGAATGGCCCCCACCCAAAATGCCATCTGTCCATCCTCTCCCTAGATGCTTCCAGACCTGTTGAGTTCCTCCAACACTTTGTATTTTGATTACTGAAATGTTTCTTATGGGAAAGATTATTTTGAGAGACCTTGTTTATTTATTGCTATTGACTGTCATTGGATGTTGATGCAAAAATTAAAAACAAGTCTCAACATTGAGAAACCTGTGGTGAAAACTGCAGATCTATGAATTATATTTTCACTCAATACCTTTCTGCACTAATGATGGTAATTATTTAAACACAAAGCTGGAGAAGTATTAACATCTGTAGGAGATGAAAGCTCATCTCTGCAATAAATGCAAATCAAAATGGACAGCTCTGCATCAATGTACTGAACTAGGAGAGCACCCCAGTTCAGATTTAACCTTGCTAAAAATAGAGATAATTGTTTGATGCAGTGAGAGGAATGTGTGCACGTTTTAGCTGTGTAGATGGAAATGATTTTACTTGCAAATATTTGCTACAAGCGGTAGACGTGGAGGCTAACCACCAAAATTAATGCAAAGGTTTCTTTGTTGTACTCTTTTCAGAATAAAATTGTGCTGAATTTATAATTTATATTTAATTAACATAATGATAATAATAATAATAAATTTAGCATTCATATTATAATTAATCATATTGTGGGTGGTACAGTGGCATGGTTGGTAGAGCTGCAGCCTCACCATGCCAGAGACTGGGGTTTGATCCTTCCCTAGGGTGCTGTCTGTGTGGAGTTTGCACGTGACTGCATGGGTTTTCACTAGATTCTCAGAGTTCCTCCCACATCCCAATGGTGTGCAGATTGGTAGGTTAAATGGCATTTCTAAATTGTCCCAAATGTGTATGGGGCGGGTGAGAATGTGAGATAACATAGAGCTCGTATGAATGGGTGAATGATGATCACCGTGAATTCAATGGGCGGAAGTGTTTGTTTCCTCGCTGTATCTGCCCATCAATGGATTAAAATTTAAATAGGAAGCCTTTGTTCTGTGCGGGGCTATGTAGCAGAAAATCAAGATAGAGATTGGCTTATAATGGAACAGATCATATTGTTTTGCTTCTTCTGAATGTCATCTGATTTAATTGAGATTAAAACAGTACAGGAAGATGATACGTCCTGGTCAGTTGTGATTTTGCACAGATTATGTTGAGATTTTATCAATACAAATTCTGACATCTAGATTGGAATAATGTAGTGCATAATCCATAATAATCAATTAGATACTTTTTTTTTCCACAGTCGGAGAGTCATAGTATGCCACAGGTTCTTCAGACTATCTTGTTAACCAAGTTGGCATGTTGAGCTAGTTCCATTTGCCTGAATTTAGCCCATTGTCCGCTAAACCTTTCCTATCCATATATTTGGCCAAATGTATTTTAGAAGCCACAATTGAATGCATTTCTATAGCTTCCTCTGGCAGTTCAAACAGTTCACCCTGTGAGTGAAAATGTTGTGCCCAAGATCCTTCTTAAATCTCAAGCCTTTCACTTGAAGCTATTCAAATCCTCTACCTCTGGAAGAATACTGTGAGCATTCGCTTTATCCAAGCCCCTCGTGTATGTTATCCGTCAGTTTGGAAAACAATGATATACTTTAATTGATTGAAAGATATAGCATAAAAACAGGCCCTTCAGCCCACCGAGTCCACGCTAACCATCTGAGTCCACCTGTTCACACTAGTTCTATGTTATCCACTTTTTCATCCACTTCCTGCAGGCTAAAGGCGATATTTTTTTTACAGTTGCCAATTAACTTACAAATATGCATGTGTTTGGAATGTGGGAGGAAATGGGAGCATCTGGAGAAAAACCACAAGGTCAAATGTCGGTTTATTGTCACATGTACCAATTAAAGTGCAGTGAAACATGAATGACCATACAGCCATACTAAAAAAAAAGCAACAAGACAGACAACAACATCCGATTCAGATTCAATTTTAATTGTCATTGTCAGTGTACAGTACAGAGACAACGAAATGCATTTAGCATCTCCCTGGAAGAGCGACACAGCAAATGATTTGAATAAATAACAATAAGTGTCCAGGGGGGGGTGATTGGCAGTCACCGAGGTACGTTGTTGAGTAGCGTGACAGCCGCCGGAAAGAAGCTGTTCCTGGACCTGCTGGTTCGGCAACGGAGAGACCTGTAGCGCCTCCCGGATGGTAGGAGGGTAAACAGTCCATGGTTGGGGTGAGAGAGGTCCTTGGCGATGCTGAGCGCCCTCCGCAGACAACGCTTGCTTTGGACAGACTCAATGGAGGGGAGCGAGGAACCGGTGATGCATTGGGCAATTTTCACCACCCTCTGCAATGCCTTCCGGTCGGAGACAGAGCAGTTGCCATACCAAACTGTGATGCAGTTGGTAAGGATGCTCTCGATGGTGCAGCGGTAGAAGTTCACTAGGATCTGAGGAGACAGATGGACCTTCTTCAGTCTCCTCAGGAAGAAGAGACGCTGGTGAACCTTCTTGATCAGAGTTGAGGTATTGTGGGTCCAAGAGAGGTCGTCGGAGAGGTTGACTCCCAGGAACCTGAAGCTAGAAACACGTTCCACCTCCGTACCGTTAATGTGGATGGGGGTGTGCGTGCCGCCCCTGGACTTCCTGAAGTCTACAATGAGCTCCTTGGTCTTCTTGGAGTTAAGGTTAACATACAAGTTAACATCCACCGGCATTATGGGGAGAACATGCAAATTCCATGCAGATGGCAGCCAAGGGCAGGATTGAACCCTGTTGAAGTCTTAGACAGCAAACTATTTAGAGACAACACTCATACTTATGATGTACATCATAAATTTAAAAGTAGTTGCAAATAACCATGTGAGGCAGCAGCTCTATCAGCTGCGCCACTGTGAAAATATTTTTGGAAATATCAAATCATCTCATAAATAGACAATAGACAAAAGGTGGAGGAGTAGGCCATTTGGTCCTTCAGGCCAGCACCGCCATTTAATGTGACCATGCCTGATCATCCCCAATTAGTACCCCGTTCCTGCTTTCTCCCCATATCTCCTGATTCAGCTATTTTTAAGAGCCCTATCTAGCTCCTTCTTGAACCTGCCTCCACAGTACTCTGAGGCAGAGAATTCCACAGACTCACCACTCTCTGTGAGAAAAAGTGTTTCCTCATCTCCGTTCTAAATAGCTTACTCCTTATTCTTAAACTGTGGCCCCTGGTTCTGGAATCTCCCAACATCGAGAACATGTTTCCTGCCTCTAGCGTGTCCAAGCTCTTAACAATCTTATATGCTTCAATGAGATACCCTCTCATCCATCTGAACTCCAGAGTGTACAAGCCCAGCTGCTCCATTCTCTCAGCATATGACAAAAAATATGGCAAATAGACAAAAAATATTTTCTCCCAGACTCATGAGAGCACTTGCTGCCGGTCAAATAGACCGCCCTGCAAAGATCTAATGGGAGACTTCACCTTTTCCAAACCCTATTGCTGTGAGGCATAAGTGCAAGGAGAGCCCCAAGCTGGGTGGGGGGGGGGAGTGCGCTTCTCCAACAGCTCCTTCAAAAAGACGCTTCTGGTAAGTAAACTAACCTTGAGCTGGTTTTCTATACGGAGTTTTTCTACTTACAGACTGATGGACGGAAAAGGGAAAGCAAAACTTTCCAAAGGCCGCGGACAGCGGCCAACATCCTCGGAGCTGCCCGCAACACCGGCAGCACCTGTATCACGGCCGGGGGAAAAAGGTACGGACGTCGGGGAGCCCTATGGAGTTAATAGGGCCCGACTCGCCTCCACTTCACTTTGGACGGACTTCCTCACAGGAGCAGGGTATAGAAGACCCTGACTTCATACCACCATCGTCCAAAGTCAGGGCTGGTGGTAAGCAGGTACGAGCTAACGTGCCTCGCGCACCGGCGAGCGCAACTTCCCCCCTTTTACAGGTCCCCAGAGGGCAGACCCGGGGAAGAGCTGCGCCAAAGTCGAGCCCCGCAGCTACGGCAAGCATCGACAAGCCGCTGGGGAAACATGCTAGATTGCAGGCCAGCGGCAGAACTGCTGGAGAGTCGGGAAACCCTGCAGGAGCAGGAGGTACCGGCATACTACCGGAACAGGCTGTTGGAGCGCAGACCGGTGGCAGCAGATTTCGGTCAGGCAGCTCCACTAAGGCGGGTAACGATGACCATGCACCGTCACGGACCCATGTGGTCAGGAGTGACGGTAAGCCTGCACGGACATCGGGAAGTCCGGCTATGGGAGCCGGCACCGACTCATCCCCGCTGCCTTCTCACCAGGCAGGGGGATCGCTATTGTCCAACCGACGGCGGACTAGCGGCATGTCCGTGCAGGAGTCGTATGGCCCCGCAGGAGCGGCTGCCGATGACTGCCTGCCAGTGGACCCTTGTCATCACCTCGACGAGGTGCAGTTCGCTGGTAGAAGCCCCAGTGTTTCTGGAGAACATGGGGAAGTCGACTTGTTGTCCGCGTTTAGCGGCGGCGGTCGCATGGCTAGGATGGAGCTAATGGTGGAGCAACTATACCAGTGAGATCGGGATCGGCAAGAGCGGGTGTCTCAGTGGTCTAGGAACCAGATCATGCGGCCGCCTAGTATCTCACCTTCATCTGTCGGCAGTGCTAGAAGTCAGCGGATGGCCGATTTTGATGAAGAGGCGACAGCAGAGGAGCCCACTGCTCTGGATCCAGAACAAGAAATGCTGGAGGCAGTTTCGAAATTTGCGAAGCCTGTACATTCAGGAGAACCGCTGCATCCTAAACTGGCAGCAAGCATCAAGCTCCAAGACCAGGTACTTTCAGAGACCATGGGGAAGTACAAGGCTCCTGGAAATTGTGTTACCCTGAACATCCCGACGGTCAACTCAGCCATCTGGGGGAACATCAGTTCCAGTGCGAGGGCACAAGAGGTTAAGATTCGAAAAAATTCTGAAGCTGTTGACGTCGGGCATCACGGCGTTCGCCAGGACCCTCAATGGGGCAGATGTATCCACAGAGCAGCAGGATGCTCCAGCCCTCCTATGTAATACACAGTTCGAAATAAACTGTTTTCGTAAGAGCTCCATTCGGCCCAACCTTAACCCTAAATTTGCTGGGTTGTGTCGTACCTCCACCACACCACCACCAAGACAGCTGTTTGGGGAGGACCTGCCCAAGCAGGTCAAAGAACTTGATGAGGAAGCCAAAACCTTGGGGCTGATGAAACCACCATCATCGTCAAGGGTGCAGACTTACCAAAGACCACAGCCTTATCCTCCCTCCAAACCTCGGGGGCAGCCAGATAGACCATCAAGAACATATCTGCCACCAGCTCCCCAACAGCAGAAGCCTTTTTTAGGGCAGGGCCAGCAGAGGCCCACATGGAAAATGCGGCAACAGCCCTCCCCAGCAACACAATGGCCTCCGAAGTCACAACACACCAGACCCTACCGTTAACCGTGGAGGTTAGGGGGTTTGGTTCTTTCAAGAAAGTAGCAGTTGTAACTTCACAAGTAGGAGGATGGTTGTGGGAATTTTGGGGTGCATGGGGTGCGGTAACCTCAGATCCCTTTATTCTACAAAGTATTCAGGGTTAGGTAAAAGAGTTTATTAATGGGAAACATCCCCCTACACAGCATGTACCTCATTGCAAGTTTGCGCTCTCTCAAAAAGAGAGAGAGGAAGGACATGTAGAAATTTTAAGGCTGGAAGCCAAAGGGGTGATAGAGAAAACAACACATGAACCTTTAGAGTTTGTGTCCAACATCTTTACAAAAACTAAAAAAGATGGTGGATGTCGGATTATCATAGACCTAACCCATCTGAATACTTTTGTACAATATACCCATTTCAAAATGGAGACGTTTGAAAAGGCTAAACAGTTGATTACTCAAGGGTACTTTATGGCCTGCATTGATTTAAAAGATGCATACTATACAGTCCCTATTATAGAGCATCACAGGAAATTCCTAAAATTTGTCTGGAAGGGTCAGTTATGGCAGTATAAAGCCTTACCCAATGGAATTACAACAGCCCCTAAGCTATTTACAAAAATTATCAAACCTATTTTGGTCTAGACCGAGATGGCCTGTTTCCGTGCTGTAATTTTTATATGGTTATATGTTATATGGTTATTTTGGCGTCTCTCAGACAACAAAATTATATCGTCATGGCATACTTGGATGATATATTAATAGTGGGGAAAACCCTTGAATTGGCTGAGCTGGCAGTTACTGCTACCATATTATTATTTGAGAAGTTAGGGTTTGTCATCCATCCAGACAAATCCAAGTTCATCCCATCTCAAGCCATGGACTACCTGGGATTCACTATTAACACCAACCAAATGATTGTCACTATCCCAGCCTGCAAAGCATTAGCCATTAAAGAGGCATGCAACAGCCTTGCTTGCGCCAGGGTGCCAACCATCAGACATGCTGCTAATGTGATTGGGAAACTCGTAGCTCCATTTCCAGCTGCGCAATTTGGACCATTACATTATCAAAATTTGCAAAGAGCAAAAAGTTCAGCATTAAAATCAAACGCTGGACATTTTGTCAGCTGCCGATCAAGGCTAAAATTGAGCTACGATGGTGGGCTAACAATATTAGTGAGTGTTACAAGCCCATCATTATCTGCAACCCATCAGTCATGTTACAAACCGACGCAAGCGCCCAAGGTTGGGGACCAACTGACACTACGTCCAGTTGTGATGGCAGATAGGATTCTCATGAGTTCACTCTTCTTCAGTCACAAGGACTATTTGGAGCTTTTCATGGGCTGCGGGCATATTGCACAAATTTACATCATACGCATGCCCGCCTTCGAATAGATAACACCACGGTGGTGGCTTACATAAATCATATGGGTGATATCAGGTCAGTATCTTGTGATGAATTGGTAAACCCAATTTGGCTCTGGTGTATTGAAAGAAATATTTGGATATCAGCAACCTATCTTCCAGGGAAGTTCAATACAGTGGCAGACACCAGGTCACGAGTATTCAATGATAACATCGAGTGGGTGTTGAATCCCCAAATATTTGCTGAAATTATAGCTAAATTTGGTACACCAGATATCGACCTTTTTGCGTCTAGGTTGAACCATCAGATACCAACATATGTGTCTTGGGAACCAGCCCCTGGGGCAGTAGCAATGGATGCATTTTATCTGATTTGGGGGAAATGGTTCTGCTACGCATTTCCCCCATTCTGCCTCATCAGTCGGGTATTGCAGAAAATTGAACTGGATTCTGCTTCAGGCATACTGATCATACCTGACTAGCCTACACAATCATGGTACCCGGTGGTCCTGCATATGTTAAAAATTCCGTGGGTACAAATTCCTAAAAACCCCAATTTGATCACAAACCCCATTACTGGGGAAATTCACCCATGCCATGGTCACTTAAACCTGTTGGCTTGCAGGTTCTAAGGAGGCCACTTTTGGAGGCTGGCATATCACCCAGGGCCATGGACCTCATCACAGCATCGTGCAGGGCAACCAGAAGAAAGCAGTACCTCACCCAGATCAGGAAGTGGGAGGCCTACTGCACACGAACCAATACAACCTACAACTCTGCCATGATCCCTGATGTCCTGGAATTCCTCGCAGGCCTTCATTACGATGAGGGTCTCAGCTACAGTGCCATCAATAGCGCCAGGAGTGCACTATCCTCATACCTCAACATTGGTGTGGGCGCACACCACTTGGTGTCCAAATTTATGAGGGGTGTGTTTAATACTAACCCTCCACGACCCAGATACAACATCACCTGGGATGTAGGAGTAGTGTTGACCCTACTGAGAAGCCGGTCCCCCATGACAGGGTTACCGCTCGATAAACTTACCCTCAAAGTGGTGATGTTGATGGCACTGACCTCAGCTCAGCAGGTACAGACCTTACAAAAACTTCAACTCAACAGGATGGTCTCGACCCCTGAGAAGGTAACCTTCTTCATAGAAGAGTTACAAAAGCAGCATAGACCGGGATCTACAGGTGGAATTTTGGGCATACCCCACTGATGCCACCCTCTGCATAGCCACCCATCTCCGGCATTACATCAAGACCACATGCACTATCCGGAAGATGGAACAGGGACTCGTCATCAGCCATAAGAAACCACATCACCGGGTGACTGTGCAGACTATCGCCAGGTGGCTCAGGGTGGTGTTGGGTGCAGCAGGTATATATACTAACATTTTTAAATCTCATTCTTCCAGGGCTGCATCCACATCAGCGGTGAGCGCCATGGAGGTGCCCATGGATCATGTCCTCGCTACCGCAGGCTGGGCCAGTGAGACCACCTTTCAATGCTTCTACAATAAGCCGGTGGCCGCCCCCGCAATGTTTGCGGAAGCAGTGCTGAGAGCCGCTCCGTAGTATAATTTGTCCCCGAGTTTGGGGTTTTTGTTATTATTTGCATTAATAAATACTCATTAATTTTTCAGCCTGTTCAAGTCTGGAATGCATTAACAAACTTCCTCCATCAGTATTGCGGCAGTGTGACAGCATGGACGTCGTCCACGGCATTAAGTCACAGAGCTTTGAAATCTTCACAAAGTCACGTGACTCCGAAGTAAAATAGTAAGATTAAACAAGAACTTACCAGTTTCAAATTTGATCTTTATTTTATGAGGAGTTGTGATGAGGGATTTCGTGCCCTCCGCTCCCAACCCTCTATCATAAGGTCAACTGGTATATTCAAGTTCTTTAATGTTACTATCTTCAGTCATTGTTGTTATCTGTGATTCCACACCGCTGCTTTGAAGAAAGTCACGCATGCGTGCTGGCGGGGTCTTCACGAAATCCCTTATTGCAACTCCTCATAAAATAAAGATCAAACTTCAAACTGGTAAGTTCTTGTTTAATCGTACTATTTTAGGTGTCTATTTGAAAGCCTCATAAACATCACTGCTTCCACCACCACCCCTGGCGATATGTTCCAGGAACTCACTTGCCCAGCACATTTTTTTCACATTTTCCCCCTCTGACCTTAAAAACATGCCTTCTTGTCCGCTTAGTTAAGTAGTAATTAAATGGATTCAATGGTGGGAATCCGCTTATCCTTTTGAAAATCTAGGAGGTATAGTAGGGGACTGAGAATGTATTCTTGCTAGGCACCGGTGTTGTGAATTATTGTGGAGGATATGTTGTCACCTATCCTCACTGATTGTGGTCTTAGGGTCAGAAATTCGAGGATTCAGTGGCAGGATGGGGTACAGAAGTTTGGAGGTGAATTTGGATGCTATTATGGTGATGATAACAGAGCTAGAATCAATAAGTAGGAGTCGGAAGTAGGATTCATGTTGTCTAGCTATTCCTGAGGTGAGCTTAAGGCCAAGGAAATGGCATCTGCTGTGGGCCTGTGGTGGTGGTAAGCAAACTGCAGTGGATCAAGGTTGGCTGGGAGGCTGGAGTTAATGTGTACTATCACCAGTTTCTCGATGCACTCCAAACTTCTGAAACGATCCTTCTGGCAACTTTAGGGGCGGCGCAGTGGCGCAGAGGTGGAGTTGCTGCCGGACAGTACCAGACACCCAGGTTCGATCATGACCACGGATGCTGTCTGTACGGAGTTTGTGTATTCTCATTGTGACCGCATGGTTTGTCTCCGGATGCTCCAGTTTTCAAGGACACTCCAATGACGTGCAGGTATGTAGGTTAATTGACCTCAGTGAAATTGTAAATGGTCCCTAATGTGTAGGATAGTGCTGATGTATGGAGTGATCGCTGATCGATACGGACTCGGTGGACCATAGGGCCTGTTTCGGCACTGTATCTCTAAAGTCTGAAGACTAAACTTCCAGCAAGGAACACCTGGCAATAGCCTGAAGAGGCAATAGGGTCTCTGTGGTGTTCTCACATTAAGAATATGCCTCCAGTTGGCGCTGTTCTTCACCAGATTATTCACATCACTCTGACTCCATGGAGGACTTTCCTACACCAAGCCTACATTAAAGCATCCATTCATTCAGTTGCAACATTTTCCTGAAATTAAACAATAGCAGCTTGTTATTGAATTGATTTGAAAAATACAGCATCGAAATAGGCCCACGGGGTCCTCACCGACTATTGATCACCCAATCACACAAGTTCTATTTTATCTATTCTATTTTATCCCATTTTTGCATCCACTCCCTCAGGACAATTTACAGAGACCAATCGACCTACAAACCCGTAAGTTTTTGGGATGTGGGAGGAAACCAGAAGACCAGCTATCCAGCAATATGGAGAATGGGTAGAAAAGAACTGCAGATGACAGTTTATATCAAAAATAGGCACAAACTGCTGGAGTAATTCAGCGGGTCAGGCAGCATCTCTGGCGAACCCAAACTTACTAATTATTGCCCAATCAGACTCAATCATCATGATCGTGTGGCATGTATGATCAGGTAGCACTTCCCCACCAATAACCTGCCCATTTAGTTTAGAGACACAATGTGGAAACAGGCCTTTTGGTCCACCGAGTCCGCCTCGACCATCAATCATCCATTCACACTAGTTCTATGTTATCTTGCATTTGCATTCACCCCCTACACATTAGGAGCAATTCACAGAGGCCAATTAACCTACCAACCTACACGTCTTTGGGATGTAGAAGGAACCAGAGCACCTGGAGAAAGCCCACACGGATCACGGGGAGAATGGGCAACTCCACACAGACAGAACCCCAGGCAAGGATCACACCCAGGTCTCTGGTGCTGTGAGGGTATAGCTCTACCAGCTGCCCCACTGTGCCGCCATCTGCAAATTTCAACAATCATTATTTTTTTAGAATTCGAGTTTTCAGGCTTTTGTTAATCTCATGTGTACTCTGATTTGCAAAATAACATGTCATGTTGCAATATTTAACTTTTGCCGTATTTATATTTAGGTCATTTGAACTTCCAATACCTTGGGAAATTTTAAAATCCAATCATGTATATGTGGAGTGGCCAGATTTCTGTCCACTGTACTGGCATCTCTCGTTATGTGAAGGTTCACAAGGGAAATCAAAGCTTTATCCTGATAGCTTTTCAAACCTTCATTTATATTCCCTTCAAATGCAAATGAAACCAGGCTCCGGAGCATCATGTTTCAATACTGAATGCCAGGATTACTGACACCGACTCATTTTTAGCCAATTTATGCAATGGCTTTCTTGCCATTTGATTACGGAATGGTTTCAACTGCTCATCAGCCCAGTAACAAAGTGAAGAGGAAGATTGCATCCTGAATTGCTCTTCTCATCTGCAGCCAAGTAGCAGTCCACAAAGACACTCCTGGGCCTACCTGGTCCCAGCAGAATCAGCATCAGGTATGCAGTTGTGTAGGAAGGAACTGCAGACGCTGATTTTCATCGAAGATAGAAACAGAATGCTGGAGTAGCTCAGTGGGACTGGCAATATCACTGGAGAGAAGGAATGGGTGACATTTTGAAACTGAAGCAGGATCTCGACCCGAAATATCACCCTTCTCTCCAGAGATGCTGCCTGTCCCTCTGAGTTACTCCAGCATTCTGTGTCTATATAGTATGTAGTTCATGATCTCTGCATGTCAAATTACACAAAGATACTGGGGAATCCCACAGACCAGTTTCAAAGGTCCATCATTTAGAATGTTAAGATTTTCAATGTATAGAGTAATAGAGAGCAGGGAAAGTGGGGGTGAGGAGGGGTCAACTAAAAAGTGTGAAATATTGCTTCTAATCTTATTTTGCAGCTTCCCTAACATTAATACTTTCTTCCTTAACATAAGTCTTAACTTAGACTTAGATTGTTGTCTCTGGAATGGCAGAGGGTGGCCTAGACAGAAGTATATAGAATTCTGAGAGGCATAGGCAGGATAGATAGTCCGAACCTTCCTCCCAGGATAGAAATGTCAAAGATTGGAGGGCATAAATTTACGATTAGAGGGGCAACATCTAGAGGATGTTAGCGGGCAAGATTTTATGGAGTGTGGTGTGTGGCTGGAATCTGCTGCCAGGGGTGGTGGTGAAGGCCCTATGGTATTCACTTGTAATTGAGGCTTTGGAAAAGGTACATGGATAGGCAGGGAATGGAGGGTGTGATGGTGCCCTCTCCCTTGGATGCTGCTCTCATCTCTTTAACTTGCTGACAAGTCAAGAGAGGCCAATCCTCAGTACTTATATTAAATGTTATTTCCTTATCATGTATCTATACACTGTAAATGGCTTGATTGTAATCATGTATTTTCTTTCTGCTGACTAGTTAGCACACACGAAAAGCTTTACACTGTACCATGGTACACGTAACAATAAGCTAAACTAAACAGCTGGGGCCAATTGTCTGATATTGGTGGGCCACTTGAACTTGGTCAGCAGAACTTTGTCCTAATAAAACGGTGACGTTTCGGGTTGAGACCCTTTTTCAGACGAATCGACCCGAAGCGTCACCCGTTCCTTCTCTCCAGAGGTGCTGCCTGTCCCGCTGAGTTACTCCAGGTTTGTGTGTCTACCTTCGGTTTAAACCAGCATCCGGAGTTCCTTCCTACACACTCCCTATAAAACTCAGGCATTCTAGCCAGAAGGGAGAAGCCATGATGTAACAGCACCCTTACAGATGTTGCTGAGTATTGACAAGGAATGTGCACACCGCAATGTTTGGTGAAGAATGACAGATTCCCCTCTCGCTCAGAGGTTTGAAAAGATCGACACAGGCTTTTGACAAGCAGTACATGCTTGTACATGGATCAGTTCCTTGTGTAAGAGTGCTTTGTCCAGAAGATGCCAGGATGGTGCCTCTAAGGACAAGAGTGTTCTTTTTGAATCACTGTTTTTTGGGAAAATCTGCAAGCCAGCCAATGCCCTACACCTCTTAATCTTAATGTTGCAATGACCGAAAAAGTAAAGGTTCCATGCAACAATGGCTGAATTTTTCGCTTAACAACAAAATATGCTTTTCAGCCCAACTTGTCTATGCTGACCGGGAGACAGGTTTTATGTGGAGAAGGCAGGATAATAGGGTTAGAAGGGAGCGATAGATCACCCATGATTGAATGGAGTAGACGTGATTGGCCGAATGGCCTAATTCTTCCCCCATAATCACTTATGACATCATGACCTTATGTCCCATCTAAACCAATGCATTTTGTTCATGTTTAATCTCTAAACCTTTCACATCCACTGACCCATTAGTATAATCTAATCTAGTCTAATGAACCATTGCAGTGTTGAGCAACTTGAAATGCTGGCCTTGAAAGTGCCTCCTTGTCCAGACATCTGCAACAACAGCAGTGAGGTGAGTAGCACCATGTTATACGTTGGACATCTCAGCAGAAGCAATGTGCAGACATTGTCAGGCAAGCTTCCTGCGAATGAGGGAGTGCCTGACTTTCACTTTAAGATCAGAGCGGGCACTTGGCTTCTAATGGTCACTGATGAGGACTATCTTTTGCAAGGGTTAACTTCATGGGGTTGTTCAAACAAGACCTATTGTTCACAGGGCTGTGCCCTGTAATGCCTGGGTGGAGAGGCAACAGGCTCCATCTCTTTTGTCAAATGATTTTTCAGGCTCAGGTTTTGGTTTATGTATATTATAATCATGTGTACTGAAGTACAGTGAAAAGATTTTGTTTGTGTGCTATCCAATCAAATCAGATAATCCTATGCATGAATTCAATCAAACCAAACACAAGTACAAAAGATAGAGCAATGGAAAAGATGCAAGAGTGCAGAACAAATTTCTTGGCATTGTGGGTAAGAGTTCCAGAGACAGAGTCCAATTACTTCACTGAGGCAGGTCGGAGAATCAGGACTGTACTCCAGCTAATGGTAGAACCATTCAGAAATATGATGACAGAGGGGAAGAAGCTGTTCCGGAGTCTTGCATGGTCTTTCAAGCTTCTGTGTCTACTGTCCAATGGGAGTGGGTAGATGAAGGTATGGCGAGGGTGGGACAAGTCTTTGATTATGTTGGCATTTTCCGGAGGCAGCATGAAGTGTAGATGAATCAATGGCGTGGGGCCTGGTAATTAGTTTGTTGATCTGGTTGTTAGTCTAGTCGTGGTTTTTTTTAACTTGTTTCTCATCTGAGGAACTTCTTTTGGTGGGAGTTTTTCTGATCTTTCTAGCAAAGTAACTGTGAGAAAATAGCAGTGATACCCAAGCTCTTAGCTTGGGTTAATTTACCTGAAGGTTGCCTTGTAGCGTACCCAGACATGGCGTCGAAGGACGAGAAGCTGAAGCAAAAAATGGAAGCCAAAGAACTGAAACGAAGCCGAAAAACGGCAAATCACCAAAAGCGTACAAAGCCGAAATGCCAACTAACCGAGAGGGTGGGATGCCTAAATGCAAACTAACCGAGAGGGCGGGATGCCTGAAAGCCAACTAACCGAAAGGCTGTGTCACCTAAAAGCAAACTCACCGAATGGCAGCTCTGCTGAAATGCCAACTAACCAAAAGGCCGCTCAGCCAAAAAGTCAAATAACGGACATGACGTCGCCGGGGGCGGGGGGGGGGGGGCGTGGCATTTGTCAGCATTTGGTCCAGACCCCCACGTCCATCACATCATTGGCCGGTGGAGACAGGAGGGTGGGGGTCATTTTCCCACACAATCCATAGATGAATGGACACTCTGTACCCGAGCACCAAGTTGTAAGGAGTACATCCCTTCGGACAAGCCCCCACTCTCCCATGCCCATGGCCACCCTCCATCTCCTCTCCCTCGTCCGGCCGCACTGTGATGGACTGTGTGTCGGCAGCTCCGGGTGGAGCAGAGGTGTGGGACAGGCTGGTCCCTCTGCCCACCCAGAGTCACTGACCACAATGCATCACCATCAGACCCCAACGCCCACACCGCGGTGATTCACCACCCCCCAACCCCCGGAACCCGACCCACACAAGGGGTGATTTACCCCCTGCCACCCACACCGGGTGATTCACCCCCACCACGGCCGCGGGGATAGACGGCTTAGGGCATTGGCCGCCATAGTAAATCGCTTTTAAAACATGGGAGGGGGGGACACAAATTCCCTGACAAGTTCGATGACAAGTGTGCATGACAACGAACAATTTTATCTCCTCCCACTCCCCAGCCCCTTTGACAACAAGAAGCACGTTTTATTAATTTCATCTGGTTGCCTGCATAACGCACACAACAAGCTCCCAAGCCAAAACACCAGATAATCTGTAAGCTGTTTTAACAGAAGATGGACACAAAAAGCTGAAGCAACTCAGCAGAACAGGCAGCATCTCTGGAGAGATGGAATGGGTGACGTTTCGGGGCGAGACCATTCTTCAGACCTGAAGACTCAATCTGAAGGGTCTTGATTCGAAAAGCCACCCATTCCTTCTCTCCAGAGATGCTGCCTGTCCCACTGAGTCACTCCAGCATTTTGTGTCTGTCTTTGGTGTGACAGTTGTCTCATTTCATCGGCTTCATGTATTGCACGCATGGAAGAGACGCTTTACATGTTGTTTGCATCTATTCATCCAAGTGTGCTCTTAATGAAACCTCACATCTTTGTGAGGAAGGGATGGAATGGATGTAACTACCAGCTAAAGCAAAGGCATAGTTAGGACAGGGAAATAATCCCACCACTTAATTAACCAGGTTCCCGAATATAAGAAATAATTATACATGTAACATTTTTGTTTTTAATTCAATGTCAATCTTTTTTGATTTTTAATGCTGAGTTAAAACCCCATCTTGTGGGAAGGGCTTGCGACAGCTGGTTTCATAGTGCCTTCATTGTTGGTAGGTGCTATCCTTTCACATGGTCTGCTTACAACTTGGTGCTTGGGTTCAGGTTGCCCAGTCACCTTTGACTTGTGTGGGACAATGACCCCCACCCTCCCATTTCCATCGGTCAGTGATGTGATGGGCATGGGGGTCTGGGGGTCACTGACAAGTCCTGACCCCCCAAATTGTCTTTTCAGCTGAGCGGCCATTCGGTTGGTTGGCTTGTAGGCGACGCAACCTATCGGTCAGTTGGCGTTTAGGCAGAGCGACCTTTCGGTGAGTTTGCTTTTAGGCGACGCAGCCTTTCAGTTAGTTTGCATTTAGGCATCCCACCCATTCGTTTAGTTGGCGTTTCGGCTTTGTATGCTTTCGGTTATTTGGCCTTTCGACTTTGTTTCTGTTCGGTAATTTGGCTTCCACTTCTTTGCTTCGGCTTCTCGTCCTTCGACACCACGTCCGCACACAGACTTGTAGAGACTTAAGGAGCTCTTTGTCCAATGCAGGGTGATGTCAAATAATGTTGCTTTGGACATTAGGCAGTGGCAAAAGCTGGTTTATCCATGTGTCAACAGCTCCGCTCATTATTTAGACCAATATTGTTGTAAACCTCACTGGAGACGAATTTTGGGCATTGCACTGCTGGTGAATTTATTAAAATGAACTGGGCAACAAAAAAAAACAGTGCTTGCATACAAGAAAAACCACACACAGGAAAGACTATAGAACATTAACAGCTGGTGTTTATTCTTCCAGAATCTTGCACAAAACTGCTTAATGCCACATTAACACAATTTTCATCTGCAGAGTGCCAGTTTTTTTTCAGGCATTGCACAAACAAATTTCGAAGCCAGCATTTCCAGTTTCTCAGCAATGTTTTGGTATGTCAGACTAAATTCTTATGCTGAAATGTCAGTAAGAAGGATTTAAATCAACAACATGCCTGTGGCAGTGCCTCACTTAGCTATAGAGCATAGAAACATAGAACATAAAACATAGAACAGTTCAGCACAGGAAAGGGCCATTGACCCACAAGATCCATGCCAAGATATATTAATCTCATCTGCTTTCCCTCCATTCTCTGTGTATCCACCTGACTACTTAGCCTTTCAAGCCGCACTATTGTATCTGCCTTCACCACTGTAGATGGTTTTGCATGCAACCAATAACATAGTTACCTCAGTACCATTAACCCCGCCTAGTTAACATCAATCATAACGCCTTCCCCTTCCTGGATACGGTTCACTAGAAGAATGTAGCCATTATTTGAGGATGTATGTAATACCTTGTGCTATCATTAAAATGTGTTGAACACTTTTAGAGTTTGTAAATTGCCTATTTACATGGTGTCAGAAGTGGAAGATACTTGCGCCTACCTGTCCATCGGGTTTTATTTCTTTTATTTGATTTGTGCCTTTTGTGCTTTATCTCTCTGACCATGGCATCCTCGTGCAGAAAGCCCGCGCAGCTTGTCTTTGATGCTGATATTTCTGAGCGCTGGGCTACGTTTGAAATTGATTTCACCCACTTTGTCAACGTCGCTCACCGCAATGATCCTGACTCCCTCAAAGCCTCCCTCCTACTCAACCTTGTCGGACCTGATGCCATGAAGAGAGCCAGAACTTTCGTCTATGCTCCAGCGGTCCTGGACGACAACAACGTGGTGGTTACCCCTGCAGAATCTGCCAGTGACCCTGCTTGCCTGCTACGTAAGTTCAGGGAGATTTGTGACCTGCCCTCGAACCGCATTCTAGAGAGGGCACGGTTCTTTACAAGGAGACAGCTGCCGGAGGAACCTGCTGAATGTTTTATTGCCGATTTGCGTTATCTCGCCCAGCGGTGCCGTTTCAGTGACATGACAGACCAGCTCACTAGAGACATTTTAGTAACTGGCATGCGTGACCAGAAGCTGCGATGTGAGCTTCTTAGGGATCCGGATCTAACGTTAGAAAAAGCCATGCATGCCTGCAGATTGTCTGAGGTCGTTGTATTGCCAGATGATCACCGGGACTTGGGAGATAAGTCTGTTCACCAGGCTGGATTTAGTAGAGCCCCGCCTCAGAGGGGAAACAATGCTTTTCTGCCGCGTGCCAACCCTGGTCCTGCTGATGTGCCCCCAAAAAGGTGCCCTAACTGTAACTACATGCACCACAGACGGTCGACGTGCCCTGCCTATGGCAAGGCTTGTAATTTTTGTAACAAACTGAATCATTTTGCTTCTGCCTGCCGCTCATTCCGTTCTCGTGGGAGACAGGTACAGATTTCCAGACCCAGTCTAAACATGCTTAAACAATCTGATAGCTGTTCCAACCCACAGCCCGATGTTGCTGAATCCTATGATGCAGATCCAATTAATTCTCCCGAGGATTCGAATGTGTTTACCCTCCTCCAGGCACCTGGCCAACGTCTTGATCCCTCCGTGTCTGTGACTGTCAACAATGTAACCTTCCTTGCGAAGTTAGATACTGGGGCAAAGGTCAATGTTTTGTCAATAAATCTTTTCAACAAGATAAGGACTAATGAGGCCTTGGTCGCTGACAATGCTACACTGCATGCCTATGGTGGAGAAATTCTCAGGCCTGTGGGGAGGGCCACTTTAACTTGCAGGCTACAGAAGGCCACGAGAAACTTGATTTTTTATGTTTTGAACTCTGACTGTGTTACCCTGCTGGGAAACCGTGCGTGCCAAGATCTTGGCCTGGTGTCCTTCGACCACACGGTCCACAAAGTGCAACTGTCATTTAACCCGATTGCAGAATACCAGGACCTGTTCAACGATGACCTGGGAAAGTTACCACTGACATACCATATTTCCATTGACCCAAATGTACAACCCGTGGTCCGCGCACCTCACAGGGTGTCCCACGCCATGAAAGACAGGGTCGAGGCGATGCTTAACAACATGGTCGACAAGGGGGTGCTAGAAGCGGTCAGCGAGCCCACCGATTGGGTCTCCACCATGGTTGCCACGATAAAGAAAGACAAGAATGAAATACGTGTGTGTATCAACCCCAAGGACTTAAACCTTGCCATCAGGCGACCACACTACCCCATGCGGTCTGTTGAGGACGTGGCGGCTCAGGTCGGGCAAGCCACCGTCTTTTCGGTCCTAGACGCTAAGAACTCGTTCTGGCAGATCCCGTTGGACAAAGCATCTTCCGACCTGACAACCTTCGCCACACCATTCGGCAGATTCAAATTCCTGCGAATGCCATTCGGCATCAATTCCGCTAGTGAGGTGTTCCAGCGAACGATGGAGCAGATATTCTCGGGCCTGCCATGTGCCATCATCGTGGATGACATCTTAGTCTATGGGAAGGACATTGCCGAACATGACCAGAACCTCCGCCGCGTCCTGGATCGGGCGCGAAAGGCCAACCTGAAGCTGAACCCAAAGAAGTGCCGGTTTCGTGTCTCAGAAGTCACGTATGTTGGACACGTTTTCACCTCTAACGGACTAAAACCCGACCCTTTGAAGGCAGCGGCCATCTCTGAGATGGCAGCCCCCACCGACGTGCCAGGTCTACAATGTTTCTTGGGCATGGTGAACTACCTTGGGAAGTTTGTACCAAATCTCAGTGAGCTGAGTGCTCCCCTGCGGCAGCTGACAAAAAAGGATATCACCTGGGTCTGGCTCCCACAGCACCAGCAGGCGTTTGACTGTCTCAAGTCGAAACTGATTAACACTCCGACGTTGCGATTTTTTGATGCGAGTCGCCCCATCACCGTCACATGTGACGCTTCTAAGTTCGGCCTGGGCGCGGCATGCCTCCAATCTGTCGATGGATCGTTACATCCTGTCTCCTATGCCTCCCGCACCATGACGGACACCGAGCAGCGGTACGCTCAGATCGAGAAGGAGCTGCTTGCGGTGGTGTTTGCCTGCTCCAAGTTCAGAGACTTCCTGTTTGGCAGCAGATTTACAGTCGAAACCGACCACCAGCCACTGGTGACAATCCTGAACAAGCCGATTCATGCTGCCCCTGCCAGGCTGCAGCGTATGATGCTGCAGCTCCAGCGCTTTGATTTTGACATCGTCTACAAGAAAGGCACCGAGATGCACATCGCGGACACGTTATCGCGCGCCCCGCGGGCCTCCTGTGCTCGCCACCCCTACGAAACAGAGGACTTGCTCGTACTGGGCGTCAATTTTATTCCCACCAAGCAGCTGCAGCTTTTGGCCGAGCACACCGCTGCCGATCCAGTTTTGCAACGGCTTGCGTCTGTGATTAAATCAGGGTGGCCAACAAAGCGCTCCGCTGCACCGCCTGAAACACAGCCCTTCTTCCTGGTCCGTGACGAACTGGTGCTCCAGAATGGCGTTATCGTTAAGGGACATAAAGTGGTGGTCCCGTCCTCCCTGTTCGATTCTTACTACTGCGCAGCCCACAGCGGACACCCCGGGGTCGATGCAACACTCGCCCACGCTCAGTGCCAATTCTACTGGCCTGGAATGGCCAAATATATTCGAGACCGTGTTTCTGCCTGCTCCACGTGCAACAGTCTTGCTCCACATCAGCAGCGACAGCCCCTGCTGCAACAGCCCGCTCCTGCCTTGGCCTGGTCCTCGCTGGCTGCCGACATCTTCGAGTGGCGTGGTAACCACTACCTTGTCCTGGTCGACTCGTACTCAAACTGGTTCGAGGTGGATTTGCTGACATCCCTCACGTCGGAGATGGTGATCCGGAAGCTGCGGAAACACTTCTCCACGTTTGGGTCCCCTGTCAGGCTGCAGACTGACAATGGCAGGCAGTTTACCAGCCGTGAGTTCAAAAGTTTTGCTGACAAATGGAATTTTGTGCATTTCACCAGCAGCCCGGAGTACCCACAGAGCAACGGCCTTGCTGAACGGGCCGTCCGCAGCGCCAAGCTTCTGATGGAACAAGCGAGACTGTCTAACTCTGATTTGTATTTGGATCTCCTGAACCTCAGGAATGTTTCCAGAGATCCGGCCATGGGGTCCCCTGCTCAGCGTCTGATGTCCAGAACAACCAGATCTACCATCCCGATTGCCCAGCGCCAGCTGAAACCTCGGGTGCTGGAGCCTGCCTCTGTGCAGAGGCGCATTCAAGAGAAACATAGAAACATAGAAACATAGAAAATAGGTGCAGGAGTAGGCCATTCGGCCCTTCGAGCCTGCACCGCCATTCAATGTGATCATGGCTGATCATCCAACTCAGTATCCCGTACCTGCCTTCTCTCCATACCCCCTGATCCCTTTAGCCACAAGTGCCACATCTAACGCCCTCTTAAATATAGCCAATGAACTGGCCTCAACTACCTTCTGTGGCAGAGAAACATGACAGCCAGCGGCGTTCCCACGATCGGTCGTGCAGACCACTCGATCCTCTGTTGCCTGGACAGGTTGTTCGATTGCAAACCGCCAGTGGTCACTCCCGTCTGGCTACTGTGGTTGGGGTGGCCGACTCACCTCGTTCGTATCTGGTCGACTATGAGGGAACCATCTACCGTAGAAGCCGACAACACCTGCTTGCGGTTAATGAGCCGAAGCCGCAGGCCCCGGGCCCCTATGCCCCGCCGCTCTCATACCAGCAGCCGGCTCCTGTCCCAGCCAGCGTTCCCTGCATGCCTCGGTCCCCATATCGAGCGCCCGGTTCCCCTCTGCGCGGGTCACCTGTTGGCGGTTGCGGTTCTCCCTCCGCTGTTCCTCCAACCCCACCGCCCTTCCCTGGTTCCCCTGCTGTCTCGGGTCCCCCTGTTTTTTCTGCTCCTCCGGGGGAAGGGGGAGGCATCCGTACGCGCTCGGGCCGGATCAGCAAGCCACCTGTTCATTATGGCGATTCTGTTTAATTCTGTTGTAGTGACAACGGTCTGTTTCTTTTAAATTTTCTAAGGGGAAGGATGTAGATGGTTTTGCATGCAACCAATAACATAGTTACCTCAGTACCATTAACCCCGCCTAGTTAACATCAATCATAACGCCTTCCCCTTCCTGGATACGGTTCACTAGAAGAATGTAGCCAGTATTTGAGGATGTATGTAATACCTTGTGCTATCATTAAAATGTGTTGAACACTTTTAGAGTTTGTAAATTGCCTATTTACAACCACCACCCCTGGAACTGCATTCTAGGCACTCACCGCTTTCTGTGTAAAATAAGCTTGCACTTCTTTAAACTTTGCCCCTTTCACCTTAAAGCTATGCCCTCTAGTCTTTGGCATTTTTCCACCCTGGGAAAAAAATTTCTAACAACTCAGACAATGTTTCAGATTACGTTTATAAAATTTAAAAACCATTTTAGATTCTGTTCTATAGTTTCTTCCCAGGATGGGAAGGGTTACTATTATTTTATTTTCATGATTAAAGCATCAGTATTGTTACCTAACTATGTAATTTCTGAATGCATTAATCTTTTTCACTCATCCATGGTCAATCCATTCAGTGTGTGATGCTTGGACTCATATCCGGCGTGAAATCACATAGCTTTGAAATCTTCTCGTAGTCACTCATGTGACTCCGAAGTAAAATAGTAAGATTAAATGAGAACTTACAAGTTTGGAGTTTGATCTTTATTTTATGAGGAGTTACGATGAGCGATTACATGAAGAAGGTGGTCAGTCCGCATGCGCGTCAATCTTCAAAGCAGCGGTGTAAACTCACAGATAATAGAAGTTGACCTGAAGATAGAGAGGAGTTGGGCCGAGTCCCCCTGGTCCTCACCTTTCACCCCACCAGCCAGCGCATACAACAGATAGTCCTCCGCCAGTTTCGTCACCTCCAACGTGACCCCTCCACTCGCCACATCTTCCCATCTCCCCCCCTGTCTGCCTTCCGCAAAGACCGCTCCCTCCACAACTCCCTCGTCAATTCTTCCCTTCCCTCCCGCTCCACTCCTTCCCCGGGCACTTTCCCTTGCAACCGCAAGAGATGCTACACTTGTCCCTTCACCTCCCCCATCCACTCCTTTCAGGGACCCAAGCAGTCATTCCAAGTCCGACAGAGGTTCACCTGCACCTCCTCCAACCTCATCTACTGCATCCGTTGCTCCAGATGCCAGCTGATCTACATCGGTGAGACCAAGCGGAGGCTGGGCGATCGTTTCGCCGAACACCTCCGCTCGGTCCGCAATAACCAACCCGACCTCCCGGTGGCTCAGCACTTCAACTCCCCCTCCCACTGCGTATCCGACCTCTCGGTCCTGGGCCTCCTCCACGGCCAGAGTGATCAACACCGCAAATTGGAGGAACAGCACCTCATATTCCGCTTGGGGAGTCTGCATCCTCTGGGCTTAAACATTGAATTTTCTCAATTCTGTTAACCCAGACTGCCTCCCCCCCACCTCTCCCTCAGCCCTCTGGCCCTGACATTCCTTCCCCATCTCCCCCCCCCACCCCCCCAGTCGCACTAGCTTCTCATTTTCACACCACAAACAGCTTACAATGGCCTGCTTCCTTTATCACCAATACTTTTTTGCATATCTTTCACTCATTGTTCCTTATCTCTCCACATCACTGTTTATATCTCTCGTTTCCCTGATCCCTGACCAGTCTGAAGAAGGGTCTCGACCCGAAACGTCGCCTATCTCCTTCGCTCCTTAGATGCTGCTGCACCCGCTGAGTTTCTCCAGCTTTTTGTGTAACCCTTGACCTGAAGATAGTAAGATTTGGAGAGAACTAGAACTACCAGATGACATTTACAATATGAGGGTTTGGAGCGGTGGGTACGCAATCGCTCATCGTAACTCCTCATAAAATAAAGATCAAACTTCAAACTGGTAAGTTCTCATTTAATCTTACTATTTTACTTCTGAGTCACGTGAGTGACTATGTGAAGATTTCAAAGCTATGTGATTTCACGCCGGATACGAGTCCAAGCATCACACACTGAATGGATTGACCATGGATGAGTGAAAAAGATTAATGCATTCAGAAATAACATAGTTAGGTAATAATACTGATGCTTTAATCATGAAAATAAAATAATAGTAAACCCTCCCATCCTGGGGGGAAACTATAGAACGGAATCTAAAATGGTACGAGCAAGCACCCCCGGTCCAACAATAGGTTTGTTGTAAAACCTTTGGAACATCTGTTCATTGGCCCATCCTGCAGCTGCTAGGATGTGGTCGAGAGGGACGTCCATTGCCCTCGCTGCCTACGTAGATGCAGCCCTGGTGGAGTGAGATTTAAAAGTGTCAATGTTCAGTCCTGCACTCGCCAGAGCCTCCTTTAACCATCTGGAAATGGTTTGCACTGATACGTTGTGGAAAGATTTCTTATAGCTGATCAGACCAGATAACTCGGAGTTTCTGAGCCTCTTGGTGACCTTAATGTATTGGTGAATATGTGATACTACACACAACCGTGGATCCTCAGGGTATGCCAGGAACACTAGCTTGAGCCCTGGCACCCCCAGTCTGCTCTATTTGATCAAATCATAAATGATGAAGGTTATATTATTTACATAAGTAGTCATGTTGTCCAGTCATAGCTTGTGCAATGCCTGGACCTGTTGCGCTGTGACCAGCATCATTAGCATGACCACCTTGAGGGAGAGTTTAGATAAAGGGAGGGAGGAAGCTGGTGCCCACTGGCAAAGCAGTGTAAGCTCCATGTTCGCATCCCAAATTCCGGTGTACCGGGGCCTGGATGGTATATAGAATTAAAAATGCCCTTCATGAACCTAGTTATTAAGGGGTGAGTCCCTACCGATTGGTGCCTAAATCCCAGCGCTAAATAAGGGGGTAATGCACTTCTGGCACTATTGATGGCACCGTAGCTTAATATTTGGTCATAGAATAGGGTAGATAGAAACTCCAGGACATCCGTTATGCATACTGTTTCATACGTGATGTTTGAGATAGAACAGAACATCTCCCACTTCTTGATGTGAGAGACGTACTGATTTTGTGCACTGTCCCTCCAGGCCACTGTTATCACGCCCACTGTTCGTTCTGACAGTCCGAGCCCCAGGTATGATCTCCTCAGAATCTGCAAACCAATAAATTGATTCGGTCATGTAGTGGATGGTTACTCCACGTTACTGGGTGAACCAGCAGTTCCCTGCTTTTGGGGACAGCCATAAAAGGCTGTGTCATCATTCCCAGGACTTGTGGGAACCAAGACTGTGTTGGCCAGTCAGGCACTACTAAAATGCCTGTGGCGTTTTCTTGCTTGATTTTTGCCAAGCACCTGCTGATGAGGCAAAATGGGGGAAAAGCATACAAAAAGATTCCTCCCCAATGTAGTGAGAATGCATCTACTGCCACTGCCCCAGGCGATCTTGTGTCCACCACCATGTTTTATCTACCTGGTAGGTAGATAGCTGAGACCCAAATGCTCCATGTAATACACCAGTGCCAGATAAGGTTTGCCAATTTATCACAAGGTACAGACTTAATACCACCCATGTGATTGACATACACCACCGCTGTTGTGTTGTCAATCTGAAGTTGAACATGCATGTTGCATAGTGCTGCAATAAGCCTTCAGCCCATAGAGTCCTCCCAACAACTCTAAGTAGTTAATACCATGTTGCTGAAGAATTAATTACTCCTGCACATTCCATCTACCACCACAGCTCGAGATGGTATTTGTTGCTCCCCATCCTAAAGCGCTTACATCGATTTGTAAGATAACCGATGGTGTATCAACTAACATTTTTCCGGAGCTATGCCGAATATTCGTTACCCACCATTCAGCAATAGCCACCGCTGGCAATTGCATGGGTCTACCGAATTGGCCTGCATGGGATTTGAGTGCCTGCTCCTTGGCACATTGTAAATTTTGATCGTGCAAAGGCACGAAATGCACAGCTGGAAAAGCAGCCACAAGTTTGCCAATTACACTTGCTACTTGTCTAATGAAGGCTGCTGTTTTACAATTAAATTGTTACAGGCTTCAATTAACTTTAATTGCTTGCCCCGAGGCAGCGTCACAGACATGTGAATTGAGTTAATCATAAACCCCAGGTAATCAATTACTCTGGTAGATGTTAATTTGGACTTAACTGGAGGGATGAGGAACCCCAATCTCTCAAACATGAGTTTGGTGGCTGAAACAGATGATTCAGCTGATTCCTTGGTGTCCCCTATGATTAGAATGTCATCCAAATATGCCATGACAATGTGATTCTGAGCTCGTAGTAGCCCCAGAACTGGCTTTAGTAGTTTAGTAAATATTCTGGGAGCTGAAATCAGCCCATGAGGCAATGCTTTGAATTGCCACAATTGTCCCATCCAGTTAAACTTCAAATATCTCCTGTGCTCCCTGTGAATGGGAACCGTGTAGTATGCATCTTTAAGTTCAATGCATGCCATATAACTACCTTTAGAAACCAGTTGTATGGCAGTGCAAAATGTATCCATTTTGAAATGTTTGTACTGCACAAAGGTATTAAGTTCAGTTAAGTCTAGGATGATACGACATCCTCCATCCCTTTTCTGCTTGGTGAATATGTTAGATACAAATTGGTGAGGTTCTTGAGGCGATCTCTGAATTACCTCTTTTTTGTATAAAGTTTGGATTTAAGCTTTTACATCCAGACTTTCCTGTTGTGAAAACGCATATGTGCGGTTTGGTGAATGTTGTGTGGGTGGTAGTGAGTCACGAAGGAACTCAATTTGGAAGCCTTGTATACTGTGCAGTAAAATGGATCTGCTGTTATCCAACTCCATTCATTCAAGAAATGTTACAATCTCCCCCCAACTTGTGACTGAGTCATGTGTAATGTGTTCCACAAGGAACTACATTCACCTACCTCAGATGTTACTGGTGGTACGGTGTTGGTTTTCATCTGCGAGACTTGGGGAGTAGAGCTGATTGCGGGTGCCCTCCGTGCATCCTTGCCATGGGGCGGCTTGGGCCTACCCCTAAAAAAGACCTTTGTGCCTCAAGTTCAAGACTTCCTCCAATTCCAGAGCCCCTTGGCAGATATCGCCTGGTGCTGAAAGGAGCATAGGGGTGTACCCAGTATGATGAGCCCCTGGGTGGAGTGTGGACTCTGCTCATGATGCAAATGGTCTTAGCCTCATCGTCCAGCTCCCGGACCTGCTTCGGCAGATCTACCACGAATAGGTAATTGGCTGGCTGGACGTGCTGGCCTTACACAGCACAGCGAATTTGGGGTTTAGTGCCGGCCGGATTGCGTTTTTGGAAACATGGAAACATGGAAAAATAGGTGCAGGAGTAGGCCATTCAGCCCTTCGAGCCTGTACCGCCATTCAATGTGATCATGGCTGATCATCCAACTCAGTATCCCGTACCTGCCTTCTCTCCATACCCCCTGATCCCTTTAGCCACAAGTGCCACATCTAACGCCCTCTTAAATATAGCCAATGAACTTGCCCCAACTACCTTCTGTGGCAGAGAATTCCAGAGACTCACCACTCTCTGTGTAAAGAATGTTTTCCTCATCTCGGTCCTAAAGGAATTCCCCCTTATTCTTAGACTGTGACCCCTTGTTCTGGAAAACCTGTTTTGCGCAGGCAATTGATTTCAAAGTGGGCATTACACCTCAATGCCATTCTGTCCTGCTGTGTATCAGTCAGGAGCTCCCCATCTACAAACCTAGCAAAGGCCGTGATACCTGAGGCAAGCAATTTTAAAATCCACTCCAATATGACCCCAGATGGAATGTTTTATGGCCGGCACATTTAGGGAGGTACAGTTGGCAGGAGTATAGTACCTGTTGGTGATCTCCTCCATTACCAGATCTTTGAGTTTGTGCGAGGCCAAATAATTGATGGTAGTGGCCAGGTCTTCATCCAGGGGTGCTCCTAATGGTGATGGTATGGCAAATTTGGATGCCAATAGTGGCACATCAAACCCGTGCTCCCGGGAGTGCTCACCTGCTGTGCCTCCAAACTCTGAGTCGGCTTGATACTGACCCCGTGTACTCCCCTCTTCAGAGAGGGAGACACTTCGCAGCCCTGTAAAAGGTACCCTGGCGCGGGCTCCCGTGGAGACCCGTGCTGATATTGCTCCCTCCTTTGAATCATGATATAATTCTGGAGCCGCCTCTCCATAAGGTGCTCCATCTGGGTTAGTCAACTGTAAACGCTTCCCAATGAAGAAGGGGATCCCTCCTGGCCCTGACTCATCTGAGTCTGTGGGCCTCGCAGACTTCTGTGTGGCCTTCCACCCCTGCGGGACTGCCACAGTGCTTTCTTCGGGCACCAAGTCTGCTGTCGCAGGCTCCACCGCCAGCGACATGGAAGACAATATGAGCAGTCGCCCACTACCTGCACTGCCGCAGTCTTCGGTAGCTGGCTTCACCCCAGACCGCCTCTTCACCTTTGACATAACAAGGTTAAAACTTGGTAGGGAAACAAGAATTATAGAACCAGCCAAAACAACCTCAGAGTAGTTTTAAAAACACTTACCTGAGGTTTTGAAACTTACCACTGGTAGGAGCGACGCGCCTGCCAGTCAGTCGTTGGCACATGCTTCAGACGTAATGACGCGTGACTCCGAAGTAAAATGGATGTTTTGACTTCAGCCATGTCTCCTCGCAAAATTTTGCAGGCAGTAACTTTTATAACATATCCTTTGAGAATTGCTGTTTCATCTTTGTAATATTTTTGAACAATTAGTTTAGTTTATAGATACAGCATGGAAACATGCCCTTTGACCCATTAAGTCAATACCAACTATTGATAACCTGTTCACACTAGTTCTATATTATTTTTCTTTCGTATCCACTCCCTACACACCAAGGGCAATTTACAAAGGCCAATTAAACTACAAACCTGCAATTACCGTGGGATAAACTGGGAAACCCGGAGGAAACTGGAAAACCTAAAGGAAACCCACGCAATCACAGGGAGAAGGTGGAATCTACACACAGACAGCACCCAAGGTCAGGATTAAACCCAGATCTCTGGTGCTGTGAGGCAGCAGCTCCACCATCTGCACTACTGTGCTGCCTGAATTAAAAAAAAATAGATGTTTGCTTTATTTCTTTTGTAATGCATTATTGGCAAAAGGTACAAGAGCATCTACCAGGTTGTCAAGTGGAAGGAATCTAGCCATTAACAGTGTACTTAGAGTATTTAAACTGCAAGCGTGAAAACTATTCAGAAAGGCAGATTCAGAGATTTAAATTCCTCTTCATGCCTGCATGATTCAGGTGTATTAGTTGATAAAGCCACACATGCTCACAGTTAACAAATTGTTTTTCCAAAGTAAATGTCGGATGAGAGGTGCACAACTCTGAAACTTTAACTCTGTGTGTTCTCTCTTCAGAGATGCTGTCTGACCTGTTCATTGGTTCCAGCATCTGGAATATTTTGTTTGTCGTTGTTGGTGGCCAAAAGCATGAGATAATTTCATGTTTGGTTCTGCAGCCCTTAGCTTACCTTGCCCTGAACCCCAAATTATTATTCTCCCTGCATCCATTGGGCAGATGACATTGGTTTATCTTTCATTAAACTGGGGTACTGTGCAATTCACCTCAACCCATTGCGGACATTGAACTCTGTTTACGGAACTCACAGGTTAAAATACTGAGAACTATATTCTGCACTATATGTTTTCCCCTTGCTCAACCGATTGTACTTGACTTTGACTTGAGTCCTCCACCAACCTTCTGTTCAAAAAGGGTTCAGAATGCGTGGAGTTCATCGGGAAGGGACCCATATGCTCTCTACCATATACGTGTAGAGGTTCAAGAGAGTATTTATTGACATACCAAATCTCTTTACTCTTCCAAGGAGGTGTCGAGTGACTTGACATGACTTTGCATGAATGTCTCGTTTTTGAAAATGTCTTTTTCTCATACTAATCTTGCAGAATTGATATGTTATTGATGTTTAACTTGTCTTTGGTGCCAGCAGCAGAGGTCTTGCTGAGGTGCCGCATGGCGGATGTCTTCCCGAAGTGCCCACCCGGATGGTTTGTCAGTCAGCTAGAATTCGCCCAAAGGCTTGGCAATGGTCGGGACCAGAAACCGCCTGAAGGCTCGTCGGATGGCATAACCAGGGGCCCACCTGAAGGCTTATTCATCAGCGGGACCTCGCACAAATGCTCGTCGGTTGGCGGACACCATAACCGGGAGGAAGCTGGAGACGTCGGGCACTAGGAGTGGCCAATGGGAGGGTGAACTGGGGTATAATGCCTCCAGCACCTCCAAGGTAGGCTGCAGGAGGCACCCCTGGGCAGGGCCAGCCTTAAGCTGATTGGCTTTGTTAAATAAATTTGCTTTGTTAAATAAAGATTAAAAAAAAACATTTGCCATACAGATTTAAAAAAAAAACAAACATGGATAACAACCGCTGCACGGCCATCAGACACAAATGATTTGTTAACTACCACTGTTAGCACTTGTTAACAGCCAGTAGTTAACAAGTAGTTATACAATGTGTCATCAATGCATTGAGCCACATTCCTCAGTAAATGTAATTGTGTTTTGACCAAATATTAATGACGCTGCGTTCTTTTGAATACAATTCACACGGCGTCATTAATACTTGATCAAAACACAATTACATTTACTGAGGAATGTAGATCAATGCATTGATGACACATTGGGAATTTCTTAAAACTCACCATCATGATTGAGGTGCTCCGGATTGCGAGCTTTTTCTTGGTGTGCAGGTTAGTCATTCAATTCACATACCGACCCACATTGTGTCACTCTGTCTATCGCTCTCTCGCTCCCTCTCTCTCACTTGCGCTCTCTCTCTCCCGCTCCCCATCTCGTCTCTCTCTAGCTCTCTCACTCCCTCGCTCTCACCCTGTCGCCTCGGCATTCCCGGAATCATTGATGTTTTGCGGTAAACAGAAATGCTGGAGAAGCTCAGCGGGTGAGGCCACATCTATGGAGCGAATGAAATAGGCAACGGTTCAGGCCGAAACCCTTCTTCAGACCCGGCCCGAAACATTGCCTATTTCCTTCGCTCCATAGATGCTGCCTCACCCGTTGAGTTTCTCCAGCATTGTCGTCTTCCTTCCATCTTCCAGCATCTGCAATTCCTTCTTAGACGTTTTGCGGTGACGGCTGCATCTGCGGTTCCTTTCTGTTGGGGGGGGGGGGGAGGCCCGGCCCATGGCGGCTCCTGGTCCATTCCCTCCGTGGGTGCTGCCTTGCCCGCTGAGTTCCTCAAGCACTATGTGTTTTTTGTTTAGCTCTGAAGTTGAAGGTGGACACAGGGGGCTGTGGTAGCTCAGTGGGACTGGCAGGGGCTCTGGGGAGAGGGTTGCATTTCTTGTCGAGACCCTTCTTCAGACAATCACACTCTCACCGACCAGAGTTCAGTTCAGTAGAAGAAGGGTCTTCTCTCCAGAGTTGCTGCACTGCCTGTCCTGCGTAGCTACTCCAGCCTTTGTCTATCTTCAATTTCAGAGTTAAATAAAATTTCTAATGGGGGGCATAGCATCTGGGAGAACAGGAATTCAAAATCTCCCAGTTTTGTAGAATTAACTGATGTCACATCTGTATGTCACAACTACAACCTAGTTTTGGGAGACATGGCCAAGACATGTCCAGATGCAATGACTTCCTTTGGAACTGCAGCGTATTTACACCATTTTTGCATCATCTACTAAAACATTGACTGTTTTTAGAAAACATGTGACAGGTCTGTCTGTAAAACCTCTATCTGAAACATGATGGGAATGTAGAATGGAAAGTGTCAAAGTTGTATGATACCAAGCTGCAAAAGTTTATATTGCACTAGAAAAGTTAGCAGAACAGACTGATGATGCTCAAGCAAAAAGCGATGCTGAATCGTTAGTCAGTCAAATCAGAGATTACAAGTTTCTGGTCTCACTAGTTTTGATTTTGAAGTAAATTTTGAGAGTAAGGAACTTCAGAGTTCCTTGGATGTTGGATGCCATCCTTGGATGCCATGGATGTTGATACAGGGCTTTCTTAATTTCAAAAGCATTGTAACTGGTTAATGACACAGGGAAAAAAAGATTTGATGAAGCCTTGATTTACGCGAGTGAACTTGCCAAAGACCTAGATGCTGAGCCTGTATTCAAGACTCGCATTAAGCGCTTATGCAAAAAACGAAAATTATTTGATTATGAAACTGCAGATGAACCTTTGCCAGATCCAAAAACAGCCTTCAGAGTGCAATGTTTTAATCAAGTGGTAGATAAAGTACTGCAAACACTTGAGCCACGGTTTGAACAACTGAAAAAGTATCAACATTCATTTGGATTCTTGTGCAATTTTCAGAACCTGTCCAAGGACACCATAAGAAAATGTACAGCAGATCTGGAAGTGGCATTGACAGAGGTCAAGCTGGGACAGAAAAAAGATCAAGTTAAAACCACAAAACCACAAAACTGGCTGATACAGATGGATACTTGCCAAAGATTCAAAACCCCATGAAAATGCGTGAATTCCTTGCTTGCAACAACAGGTCAACTGCATTTCAAAATGTATTTATTGCTCTTCGGATTTTCTTGACAATCCCAGTGACTGTGGCATCTGGAGAAAGGAGTTTTTCCAGGCTGAAACTGATTGAAACTTACTTGAGAGCATCAATTCAGCAAGAACGTTTGAACAGTTTGGTAATTATGTCCATTGAATCTGAAATTAGCAGGAGTTTAAACTTTTCAAAATTCTAAACGACTTTGCAGAGAAACTGTGGTAAGTAGATTTCTTTGAGCTACATTTTTTTAAATACCCGTATTCCCCGGCAATGAAGACGCTATTTTTTACCCCAAAATAATGCACGAAAATGTACCTGCATCTTGGAGGCCAAAGGTTAGGTTGTTAGCCAAGAAAGATAGATTTGATTATCCATCAGTACAGCAACATCGAGAACGATGTTGCTGTACTGAGGGACAGCCAAGTCAATCCCTCATTGCTAGCAGCTGATGGGAAGCGGCTGTAGAGTCAGAAGCGGCTGTAAAAGGACAGCGCTGTTGGAGGTTGGGGTTGGGGGGGGGGGGGGAGAGTTCCTTTCACAGCGTGTGGGTAGTCTGGCCTGGGGTAAAGTTGCGGGGGGGGGGGGGGCAGGAGCGTTGAGAAGGAGGGGGTCGGGGATCAAGAGCAGGTCAGCGGGCGATGGATAACAGGACAGCGAGTGGAGGTGCTTACTCCATATGTCAGTGCAAGTAACCTCAATTGGTCCCTTGTATGGGAATAAGCTCCACTGCCGCTGTCCTGTTATCCATCACCTGCTGACCCGCTCCGCTCTATGATCTTTGCTCTTGAGCTGTTCCCCTCACTGTTTAGACGAGATCACTGCCAGAGGTGAGCGGGTTGGCAGAAGGCACTGAGATGGTAGTTGGTTCTGCTGTCCGGTCCCGGAAGCCACTCGTTGCCACACGAGCTGCTTCCCTCATCCGGCCACAAAGCGGTGGCTCCGCGCCCTGAGCGCCGCGGCAGCGGTGAGTGAGTGGGTTACTGGCATAATCCTCGACCCCCTCCTTCTCAACGCTCCTGCCGTCCCCGCAACTTTACCCCTGGCTAGACTCCCCTCACGCTGTGAAAGGAATACTCCCCCCAATTGGTCCCTTGAACAAGTATTGTCATTCAATAAGATGACAACTTGTCCCGGTGTGCTCCCGTTTTTTCCACCATCTCTCCACCTGCCGTCACTCTCCACCCCCCACCTATTCAGTAATTCAGAAAGAAGGAGATTTGGAAGCCTTGGGCAAATTGAATTGTTACTTTCTTTATTTTTCGTTTTCATTTTTACGGAGAGGAGAACAATCTGCGCATGCGCGGTTTATGATTTTTTAAAAGCCGACTGACTGCCTACCCAGAGTAATTACTCACAACACGTGCCAGAATATGACTCATTTATAATTTTATATTCATATTTCTATGAAAATTGTTCCCAATTTGGCCCCGCACCTCCTAAGGCTGGCCCTGCCCCTGTGACATGGAGATGGCTGGACAAGGAGAGGAGAGCGACGTTGGTTCGCGGGAATGACTCAAGAACATCGAGCGTGCAGGGACTGACTTTGAGCCCACTGTGGGGTGTGGACTTACCATCGGATCTGATTCCTTGCCTGGGATCGATACTCCAACTGCTGTCAGCAGACTTTAACATCAAGAACTCGCAGACTCGGGTGAGACTTTGGGAAGTTCCAAAATCCGCATGACATTCGACTCGCCCCGACCCGGGGTAGATTGCCTGGTGCGGTGGGAAATTCCCCCCCCCCCCCATACCCCCAAGGAGCTTGATTGCCCCGATGAGGAGGACTACCCATATTTTGATATAACCTATTCAATTTACAGATGGACAATATGCCTCATTTGAAAGGATCATTTTTATGAGATGCAATGAGAGTATTTTTGCTTCTCTGTGTCCATTGCTTGTGACTTATCCATTCATTTTTTGTTGAAGGATGTGTCATTCATCACCCTAACCTATCAGAGGGGATCAGGGGGTATGGAGAGAAGGCAGGTACGGGATACTGAGTTGGACGATCAGCCATGATCATATTGAATGGCGGTGCAGGCTCGAAGGGCCAAATGGCCTACTCCTGCACCTAATTTCGATGTTTCTATGTCTATCCCATTATTACCTATCTCATCTGTTTCACTCCTTACCACATTTAGATTCAGGTTTATTTTTGTTACGTGTACCAAGATGCAGTGAAAGCTTTTGTTTGCATGTTATCAAATCAGTTTATACGATAAGTGAATACAATTAAGTCAAACATAAGTACAAAGGAAAGCACAAAGAGAAAGATACCAAAACGCAGAGTATATTTCCCAGCATTGTCATGGAACAATTGCAGACACAAGTCCAATGTCTTCAATGAGGTAGGTTGGAGAATCAGGACTGTACCTTAGCTTAAGGAAGGACTGTTCAGCAGTCTGATAAGAGAGGTGAAGAAGCTGAGTGTGGTGGTACACGCTTCCAAGCTTCTGTAGCTTCTGTCTGATGGGAGTGGGGAAAAGAAGGAATTTCCAGGGTGGGAAGGTCTTAAAGTCTCTGTCTCTTCCCTCTTTGTTTCCCTCTGCGCCGAGGCGATCCAGGCTTCAGATGTTGTGACCCCACGGGGTGATGGTAAGTAAGTCCGCGCTCCACGAATGGGCCGGTCCAACTCCGCAGCCCGGGGTGGTTGAAGCTGCCGACCTCCAGACCAGCAGACGGAGCTGTTGTTGAGGGAGCTCATAAAAACACGTTACCAACCTGTAAGCTGCGAGCTCCCGATGATGTCGTCCACTGGTCCCGCGGCCGATTCCACCGGACCCGTGGTCGCAGTCAGGCAGCTGCCACTGCCGCCGCCACTGCTCCGGGACCTAGTCGGGTCGCTGCTGCTGCCGCCGCTGCCGCTGCTGGAACCGCTCCCGGACCGAGTTGGGCCGCTGCTGCTGCTGCTGGAACTGCTCCCGGACCAAGTCGGGCCGCTGCTGCCGCTGCTGCTGCTGGAACCGCCCCGGGACCGAGTCGGGCCGCCGCCGCCGCTGCTGCTGCTGGAACCGCTCCGGGACCGAGTCGGGCCACCGCCGCTGCTGCTGGAACCACTCTGGGACCGAGTCAGGCCACTGCTGCTGCTGCTGGAACTGCTCCGGGACTGAGTCGGGTGGCCGCCGCTGCTGCTGCTGCTGGAACCGCTCCAGGACAGAGACGAATCACTGCCGCCGCCACTGCTCCGGGACCTAGTCGGGTCGCTGCTGCTGCCGCCGCTGCCGCTGCTGGAACCACTCCCGGACCGAGTTGGGCCGCTGCTGCTGCTGCTGGAACTGCTCCCGGACCGAGTCGGGCCGCTGCTGCCGCTGCTGCTGCTGGAACCGCCCCGGGACCGAGTCGGGCCGCCGCTGCTGCTGCTGGAACCGCTCCGGGACCGAGTCGGGCCACCGCCGCTGCTGCTGGAACCACTCTGGGACCGAGTCAGGCCACTGCTGCTGCTGCTGGAACTGCTCCGGGACTGAGTCGGGTGGCCGCCGCTGCTGCTGCTGCTGGAACCGCTCCAGGACAGAGACGAATCACTGCCGCTGCTGCTGCCGCTGGAACAGCCCCAGTGCCCGAGGCCGCCAGCTTCGCCATTAGACGGAAACAAAGACGGGGAATACGACAGAAAAGTCGCACTCCCCCCCCCCCCCCCCCCCCCCGAAGGAAGAGACCCAGACATGTTACTCCTCCCCACCCACATACACACACAATCTAATAAAACAAAACCAACTAAAAACAGGACAATAAAAAATAAAATAACAGATGGACTGCAGGCGGGCCGCAGCTGTTAAGCCAGTGCCGCCATCTTGGATGTACGTTCTCCCTATGGCTGCATGGGTTTCCTCCAGGTACTTCATCACCTCCCACATATACCAAAATAAATGTGGATTTCTAGGTTAATCATTCATTGTAATTTTTCCCTAATCTGTACGGAATGAGATAACATGGAATTTGTGTGAATGGGTAATCAATGGTCAGCATAGACTCAGTGGTCCAAAAGGCCTGTTCCCATCCTGTGTCAATTAATCAATTCATCAATCAATCAATCAATCAATCAATCAATCCTCACCTGGTTCCCAATGTACTTTGTGCTTCTCCAACCTGGTAATTGCTGATTTCTCTTTATTTCCAGTTTTGAAATAAATACACAAGTTCATAAGTTCATTTATTGTCACATACACCAATTGGTGTCGTGAAATTCACTGGCCCGGTCAGTCATACAATTTAAAAAAGCAACAAACTCAGAAAACTCACTTTAGCATAAACATCCATCAGAGTTACTCCTACACATTCCTCACTGTGATGGAAGACGAAAATAAAGTTCCAAGTCCTTCCCTTGTTGTTCTTCCTCGGTCGGGGGCCTCGAGCTACTCGTTGATGAGATGGTCTTGAGTCCCGTAGCCGGCAGCGTTCAGGCCCCCCGCGTCGAGGCGATCAGCTCCCGCATTGGGGGGATGTCAGCTCCCCCGCGCCGGGCGATCAAACCTCGCGTTGGGGCTGGACGAACCTTCTGCGCCGATGGAGCTCCCGACTAGCCCCTCCCGAGACTGTGAGCCGTTGATGATAAGTCCGCAGGCCGTGGTGGGAGCGATCCCAGGCAAGGGGTTCACTCCGATGGTAAGTCCACACACTGCGATGGGGCTCACGACAGTCTGAGGCGGCTTCCAGCTCCATTGATGGTAGGCCGCAGAGACCGGAGAATGTGATACGAAACTTGATCACATCTCCGGGATGGTAAGACCTGAAAAAAAAGTTTCCCCCTCCCCCTACCCCCCCCCTCCCCCACATAAAACAAAGAGAAGAACATTAGATAAAACGCTAAAAATAACAAAAAGGATGAAAAAAAGGAACACTGCCGGCCGGGCTGCCATCTCCCTCCTCTGGCGCCCCCTAGTTCCCACAAGAGTATGTGATTGATACAAATCCATTTGATGTTTCAGGTCCTCTTTCTGCAGTTAGATAACCTACAAATCTCTTTGGCATTAACCCAACCACTCTAATGTATTTCCTCCCCACTGCTCTATTAAATATCATTCTTTATCCCCCTCCTCTATCTCTTCCCTTCCCAGGAGGAAAAAGCTGTTTCCAAACCTGGTGGTCACAGTTTCCCGCCACCTTTGTCTGTATCTGTATCTGTGCATTGAACCTACCTGTCTACCTGTATCTGCCCATTGAACTCTGTAACATGATTAGCTCTTGGCCACCTAACACAAGTCCTTTCATGAGATATGCCTAGATGGTTCAACCACTTCTATCTTCCAATGTTAATCATTAAATTCATTCTCAAAATCAGTTATAAGGAAACACATTTCTTCCTCCATTGATAGAAAGACATGGATCATTGCATCCTCCATTTTATTTTATCTAATGAAAAGAATCAGACCTTATCTTTGCAGTATGAAGTTCTCAGACCTCTAATCATTATTTTGGCTCTGTGCAGTATGATGTCCAATGCATCATCGTGCTGTCGGTAAAATTGTCAGCAGGGTAGATTGAATAGGGCAATAGAAGGGTTCTTCGAAGGACTCACAGATCTGAACAGCTGACCTTGCTGTTTGGTCTCATGATATTTCTGCTATGTGCTGCCACGTGATGATGAATATCATTTAGCAGATAGAAATTGAATTTTGTTTTTGTTTAGATTCGTTTAGAGATACTGAATGGAAAAAAGGGCCTTCAACCCACTGGGTCCATGCTGATCATCAATCACCTGTTCACACTCTCATCCACTCACTACACAATTTACAGACACCAATTAACCTACAAACCCACATGCCTTGGGATATGGGAGGAAAGCAGAGCACCCAGAGAACACTCGTGCAGTCAAAGTGAGAATGTAAATACTCTGCAAAGACAGCACCCAAAGTCAGGATTGAACCCGGGTCTCTAGTACTGTGATGCAGCAGCTCTACCAGTTGTGCCACTGTGCCATCGAAGCCCATTTGTGAGGTGTTAGACAGTGGATGAGCAATTTTGCATGGGTAGCTTCAGAAGTTATTTGCAGTTTTGAAATAATCTCAGGTGCAAGATGATACAGATATCAGGAAAATTTGTAAGAAATTTGGGAAATATATTTCCCAGATTAAAAATGAAAGGAATAAATCAGTAGTATATCTTGCATTCCCTGTATGTCCTGCCCTGGTTTGTCCTACCATGTTTGCTCAAACTCATCTGACATTTCAGTAATAACCAAATTTTAAGGTCACCTTGCAAGGAAATTATAAACAGATGGGGACAAATTAATGCTTGAATAAGTTGAATTCAGAGCCAAAGTTAAAACATAGAACATAGAACTGTACAGTATTGGAACAGGCCCAACAGCCCACATTGCCTTGCCAAACATGATGCCAAGTTAAACTAATCTCATCTGCCTGCATGTGATTCATATCCTTCCATTCCCTGCAAATCAACGTGCCTATCTAAAAGCCTCTTAAATGCCACTATCATATCTATCTCAACTACCACCCCACGCAGCACAATCCAGGCACCACCCTCGAAAACAAAGCATTTCACAGTACCTATGTATATGTGACAATAAAGTATCATTTAATTATTGAATCATTGAATCGGTGTAAAAATAATGCACCATACATCTCCTTTAAATGTTGTCCCTCTCACCTTAAAGCTATGCCCTCTGATCTTTGAAATTTCCACCATGGGAGAAAGGTTCTGACTGTCGACTCTATCTATGCTTCTCATAATTTGATCTACGTCTGTCAGGTCTCCACTCAACCTTTGTCATGCCACATAAACCAATCCACGTTTATCCAACCAAGGAAGTACATAAGAGTGCACAACATCATTAGAGGAAAGTGTTAAACTGTACCGTTGTCTCCAGTATTTCATATCATCTTACAGTGGCACAGAGCAGTTGCATCCCAGCACCAGAGGCCCAGGTTCAATCCTGACCTTGGGTGATGTCTGTGTAGCGTTTACACGTTCTAACTGTGACTGCTTGGGTTTTTAGACATGCAGGTTTTTAGGTTTATTGGGCTCTGTAAAATTTGCAATGGTTTGTAGGCATGAGTAAAAGGGATAACATAGAAATAGAGTGAATGAGTGATCAATGGTCGGTGTTGACTCGATGAGCCAGAGAGTCTGTTTCCATGCTGTATCTTTAAACTGAACTAAACTAAAAACGAAAGTATCTTTCAGCAGCTGCATATAACATCCAAATTATTGCTTGTATTTATTTTATTTTATTTGTGAACATGCTTAATTGTAATAGTTACAAGTTGTGTGTTGTATTGCTTTGTGAGCCCCAGTTACATAATCCAACATGAAGTAAAGATTTTCAGTGTAAATTCAGGTAGGTGTGTGTGACAACCTTTAGATTCTTGTTCATATTTCTGCTTGTTGGCTAAGAGGCAGAGAAACCTTGAAGGAATATACAGTATCTAAAATTGTAGTTGAAGATGTTGAGTATTAAACAGTTTGAAGTGAGAAGCTGGGGTTCAAGATTGCAACCTTCACGTGGTCCGCCCTGTTTTGACTAATGCAATCAACTCAACGTGCACAAATGGAAGATCAAAAAGAACAAGTTGTCCTACAACCTTTGGCTGTCCACGCCACACGAAAAAAGAAGAAGAGAGAAGTTGAAATGTTTAATTAATGCCAATAAATGCCTGTTGGATGTGTTACTACATGACAATCATGCTCTAGACCCCCATTATCTTGCGGTGTGTACGTCAAATCTCAACAGTCTAGAGTAGGTGAGAAATCCAGTATAAAGAGAGCTCTCTTTTCTTCAGCTGTTGTGTTACTCTGTTCTTCTCACTGTGCTGTGTTGCATGAATGTGTGAGCAAAACAGCATGTTATTTTTAAACTACATCAAATTATACTCACTATATTAGGAAATCAAAGGCAGTAGTTAAATCCCATTTTAAACTTTAGGTCCAGATGCTGCAATCGGTTTAGGTTGTAGTTTGCAAAGTCACAGTAAGGGTGGTGCAGTAACATGGTCAGTAGAGTGGCTGCCACAATGCGCCAGAGACCCGGTTCGATCTTAACCTAGGGTGCTGCCTGTGTGAGTTTGCACATTCTCCCTGTGACCGCATAGGTTTCCACCATGTACTCTGGTTTCCTCCCACATCCCAAAGACATGGGTGTTTGTAGGTAAATTTGCCTCTGTACAAATCCCCAAAAGTGTAGGGAATGAATGAAGAAATGGTGTAACATAGATCAAATGTGAATGGGTGATGAATGGAAATGCTGTTTGTCTAAAACGAAAAAATAATCACTTAATGATCCAGTCTGAAGAAGGGAAGCGATACGAAATATTGCCTAGCCACGTCCTCCAGAGATGCGGCCTGACCTGTTGAGTTACTCCAGTAGTTTGTGTTTTACTCAAAATTCTAACAACTCCCATATTAAACACTTCTACCTAAACACCTCTCAACTTTTATTTTGCTCCAAAGAGAATCATCTCCTGTTCAACCATATAATTAAATAACTTATTCTTGTAAAAATCCTAGTACCATCCTAGTAAATGAAAATCAAAAACAAAACTGTTGGTGGTGGATACATAGAGGAGAAATAATTGAACTACCTTCAGTCTATTACTCAAACATTTGGACCATATCATCCCTTCAAAAACATCTGAAGTTCACAAATAATTTGGTTATTATCTATCAGTGTTCTGAACACCTTAATAGTATCTGTACTATTATATATTAACAATTGTCTTCCACTATTTGGATCCTATTTTTATCATTATTAAATCTGTCAGGTGATGTAAGCAGTCCATAACGCACGTTGTAGGAAGATATTAGACAATAGGTGCAGGAGTAGCCCATTTGGCCCTTCGAGCCAGCACCACCATTCAATGTGATCATGGCTGATCATTCCCAATCAGTACCCCGTTCCTGCCTTCCCCCTATATCCTCTGACTCCGCTATTTTTAAGTGCCTTATCTAGCGCTCTGTTGAAAGCATCCAGAGAACCTGCCTCCACCACCCTCTGAGGCAGAGAATTTCACAGACTCACAACTCTCTGTGAGAAAAAGTGTTTCCTCGTCTCCGTTCTAAATGGCTTACTCCTTATTCTTAAACTGTGGCCCCTGGTTCTGGAATCTCCCAACATCGAGAGCATGTTTCCTGCCTCTAGCGTGTCCAAACCCTTAACAATCTTATATGTTTTAATGAGATTCCCTCTCATCCTTCTAAACTCCAGAGTGTACAAGTCCAGCTGCTCCATTCTCTCAGCATATGACAGTCCCGCTATTCCCGGCAATTAACCTTGTAAACCGACGCTGCACTCCCTCAATAGTAAGAATGTTCTTCCTCAAATTAGGGGACCAAAACTGCACACAATACTCCAGGTGTGGTCTCACTAGGGCTCTGTACAACTGCAGAAGGACCTCTTTGCTCCTATGTTCCATTCCTCTTATTGTAAAGGCCAACATGCCATTCGCATACTTCATTGCCTGATGTACCTGCATGCTTACTTTCATAGACTGATGTACAAGGACCCCCAGATCCTGTTATACTTCCCCTTTTCCCAACTTGACGCCATTTAGATAGTAATCTGACTCGACGCCATTTAGATAGTAATATTATACATGGTATTGTGCCTTTTTGAGTATCACAAACGATAAGACCTTCTTTGTTCATTATATGTTGAGCAACAATACTTTATTTTTCAGTGAATAAGTGTATGATTTTATCAAGCTAACTATATGGATGTAATCCTCTACCTATAACTATATGGATGTAATCCTCTACCTATGCGAGGATTTTGTTTGTTGATTTTAGCTCTGCATTCAACATCCTTGTGCCAGAGCTACTACACTCCAAACTTTCCGAGTTAACTGTGCCTGAACCCCTCTGTCAGTGGATCACCAGCTTCCTGACAGGCAGGAAGCAGCATGTGAGGCTGGGAAAGCACATCTCGGACCCGCAAACCCTCAACATAGGAGCATCGCAAGGCTGCGTACTCTACCCTCTCCTCTACTCTCTCTACACCAATGACTGCACCTCCACTGACTCCTCTGTCAAGCTTCTCAAGTTTGATTGGACTGATCCAGGATGGGGAGGAATCTGCCTACAGACAGGAAGTGACACAGCTGGCATCCTGGAATTGATTGTAGACTTTAGGAGAGCTCCCTATCCCCTCACCCCACTCACCATCAACAACACCACAGTCACATCTGTGGAGTCTTTTAAGTTCCTGGGAACTATCATCTCGAAGGACCTTAAATGGGGGGCCACCATCGCCTCCACAGTCAAAAAGGCACACCAGAGGATGTACTTCCTGCGGCAGGTGAGGAAGCATAATCTGCCACATGCAATGATGGTCCAATTCTATACTGTCATCATGGAGTCTGTCCTCACCTTCTCCATCATGGTCTGATTTGGCTCAGCCACCAAGCACGACATCCGGAAGCTGCAGCAAATTGTCCATTCAGCTGAGAAGGTTATTGACTGCAACCTTCCCTCCATTGATGAACTGTACACTATAAGGACCAGGAAGCGAGTGGGTAAGATCATCTCTGACCCCTCTCACTCTGGCCACAAACTCTTTGAATCACTTCCCTCTGGAAGGCAACTCTGGATTGTCAAAGCTGCCACAGCCAAGCAAAACACCTTTTGCTCTGGTATTTTATTTAATTAGCATATTGAATCAATAATGTTTTCTTATTAATGTTTAATGTTTTATGTGTCATTCCTAACTGTCACTATATGTCATGTTGTCACTTGCGGGCAGAGCACCAAGGCAAATTCCTTGTATGTGAATACTTGGCCAATAAAATTATTCATTCATAATCTGCAAAGCTGAAACAGACATTCACTTTCTATCTATTTGCAGTATTTCCTCTTTGAAATATTGTATGCGTATCAGTGTAAAACAATTTCCCAATAGGACTGATACCATAGAAACACTGGCACTTTCAGTTGAGAATGTCTACTTCTTCCACATTACATCATTAATTTATTTATCTTATACTTCCCCAGCAAGACGTTTCTCTATGACTGTACAGTGCTCTGAAATATCTCATGGGTGCTCATGAAAACCACACCACTGTTTTGTGAACAACCACACTCAGACCCTACCAATAGCAATGAACTTAATGAACAATTTATCTATATTTATTAACAATAGTTGACAGCAAAAAAATGCCGAGGTCTGATATCAGAGGAGCTCTCTGTCTTGGAATTGTGCATGACAGATTAAAAGTATGTATTTTATATCCAGAGCAAACATAGAGTTCAACGACTCAGACAGTGATTGTGAAGGGAATGGACAGACAATGTTTCTGGTCGGGACCTCCTTCCAATTGAAGAAGGCTCCCGACATGATATGTCGTCTGCCCAGTCCCACCACAAATGCTGCCCGACCATCAAAGTTCCTCCGGCCCTTTGTATTGCTCAGGATTCAACCATCTGCATTGTTTTTAGTCTCACTTTTATATCCAGCTCACTCACTACAAAAAGGCAAAATGGCCTTGACAATATAACACTGGACAGATAAATAAAGCTGATTGTAAAATGACAAATTCAAGGACATTTTCCATCATTTGTTCATTACAAATTAGCATCAATTTATCAGAACATTAGTGCAGATTTTTCTGATTATCAGAAAATAATTGTGTCAGAATTTAACATTTTTTCAACACAAGCACATCTTAGCAGATTTGTTGGTTGCCAGGTGAAAAATTATCCCATAAATCTTATCGTGAATAAGATGATTAAATTAGATATATGCCTGTATGTATTTACAGCACATTTATATAAATAAAATTTCATGACCATTAATGGCGCTCTTACAAACTAATTTCACTCGAGGGATTTTGATTTTCTTGCCCATCCCTAATTGTCCTAGAGATGATGATGTTGAACTATCAACTTGAATTACTTCAGTCCGTCTAGAGAAGATACATCTCCACCACAGCTGAATAAAAATGTCCAAGATTTAAACTGAATTCTTGACAAAGGACTAGTGATCCAAATTGGAATAGTGTGAGACTTGGAAGAGATTTGCAAACTAATACTAAATGGATTGCATTAATGGGCTTGTTAAGCTGCAGCGGGTAAGAATTTAATTCTTCCGACACCGGTACAATTAAACACACTTGACTCTTGACACCCTTGTCGTGAAATGCACACAGGACATGAATGTGAATGCACAGAGGGTAGGGGAATTTAGAGATGGAAGACATAGGTTTACATTGAGAGTGGCAAGATTTAATAGGAACCTCACGGGCAACTTTTTCACTCAGAGTGTGATAGGTATATGGAACAAGCTGCCAGAATAAATAGTTGAGGTAGGTACTATAACAGCATTTAAAAGGCACATCTTGCTGAGTTGGGCAGAAGGGCCTTTTTCCAAGTAGTAAGAGCCTATGATTCTGAATGGAATCCTATGAAGATCTGGCTGCTGCTTAGGACTAACAAAGAAAGACACCCAAGCAATAGTTTCCAGCAGATGATGGTGAAAATGGGGAGGAAGATTCCATGAGAATTCTGAGGTTAATGGCCCCACTTAAACCCAACAGAATTGTTAAGATCTTTTCCTTTTCTGTTTGTGCAGGAAGCTATCGAACCGTAGGCTGAGAAGAAGAAGAAGAAGAAGAAGAAGAAGAAGAAGAAGAAGAAGAAGAAGAAGAAGAAGAAGAAGAAGAAGAAGAAGAAGAAGAAGAAGAAGAAGAAGAAGAAGAAGAAGAAGAAGAAGAAGAAGAAGCTGTAAGTAAATGGCGTTTAATTTAAGAGTCAGGTCAAGTCAATGTTTAATTGTCATATGTACCGAATAAAACGTAACAATGAAGTTCTTACATGTAGCAGCATAACAGTTCTGTAAACATAGTACTCATAGATAACAAAATAAAGGGGAAAAAATCAATACATTTAAAGAAAACAATATTAGTGCAAAGAAAGCCTGAAGTCCCTAATGTAACCAAGATAGTTCATAGTTTAGTTGTTATTTACAGTGTTATAGAGTCTGATAGTTTTTAATTTTATAAGAACAGAATGTCTTTGCCTCATCTCATCTGGCCACCTGTTACATGCTCCCAGCTGGTGAGACTCTGTGCCAATACTACAGGTTTGTAGTCATTGCATCTGTTAGATTTCTCATATTTAGTATATCAAACATCCAAACATAACTGATGTCATTCCTTCAACCTATTGTTTACATAAAGTAAAATATATAAAAATGGCTTTTTTTGTCTTTTTTGCTTTGTGGTATCACAGGTTTAGAATGCCTATGAAGGCACTTTGTACAATTCCTGATAGCATTAAATTGTTTGCTCTACAGGACTTTGTGTACTAACTGAAGGGATTAGCTGTTTGCAGGGTGTTGCAGCCAGGAATATCAATGAGAGCACATGTGAAATTATTGCTTAAATAAAATACAGCGGACATTCATATGTTGTCTTGTTCGTTCCCTAAAGGCATCAGAGCCAACAAAGTATGGTTCTGGTTCCTGATCTACATTTTCAAAGCTGGGAACATCCACCCACCAGATGTGTCCATGATTAAAAAGAAAATGCCAGCAGGAACCAGAGGGAAAGTCATCAACACGATGATCAAAAAGCTGCCCGTGGCTTGATGAAAGTGAAGTTGTGTCTGTGCTACAATGTGTAACTAATTGCCCTTTTGTAAAGTTGTGAGCCATGCAATGTGATCACTAGATGGTGATGTCTAATGGATCGCGGTCTCGTACAGTCCAGGTGCCTCTGAGGCACACAAGTCATATCAAATTGTACAACTCCCCCCCATCTGTCGTGGGGTAGACTGAGACTGATTCCCCTCCCTCCCCCTCCTCTCTCCCTCCCCCCCTCTCTCTCCTCCCCCCCTCTTCCCCCCCCCCCAATCTGCACATCCCCCAAGCATTTCCACTCATCACTTTAATTTCATGTTTCATGTATTTTGTGGTTTGTAGATTTTGTGTTTTTATGACTGTTGGCAGATCAATTTCCCTCCTGGGATAAATAAAGTTTTATTGTATTGTATCGTATCATATAGTTTTGAACATGGGTTCCTATTAAATAGTTCTCTCCTCACCTTAAGCCTATATTCTTTGGTAATTCCCCTACTCTGGGTAAAAGGCTCTATGTATTCATATTATATATTCCCCTTTTGATTTTATACCTTTCTTTCAGATTATCCGTTAGCCTTGTGTGCTTCACGAAATAAAGTCCTAGTTTGCCCAATCATTCCCTATAGCTCAGCCCCTCGAGTCCTGGCAACATTCCCGTAAATCTTTTCTGCAGTTTTTCCAGCTGAATGACATCCTTCCTATAGCAGGGTGACCAAAACTGAACACAATATTCCAAATGCAGCCTCTCCATCGATTTATACAACTGCAACATAACGTCCCAACGTCAATACCCTGATTCTGAAGGACAATGTCCTGAAAGCCTTTTTCACCACCTTGTCTACTTCTAATGCTACTTTCAGGGAAAGTTCAAATTTGTTTTGCTGTGCAATTTGATTCAAAGGAACATTAACTCAGTGTAACAGCTGCTGATTATTTAATGTATGCTTTGCAACATTTGGAGGGTTTTGGAGGGTGAAACTTCCCAGGATTTCCTTTCCATTAATTTCTAACTATAACAGGACCCACCTAGACAATAAGAGCAGACTCTTGAAGAGATGGAGCTGATATTAAACAATGCTGAGTTCCAACACTCAGTCTTGCGAATGAATCTTCCATTTTATCAGAGGAGATAATACAGGGGATTAGAGGGTTTCACCTACAGGAAGAGGTTGGATAGACATGGATTGTTTTTTACTGGAATGCCGGAGGTTGAGGGAAGACTAGGATAGACAGTCAGAACCTTTTTCCCATGGTGGAAATGTCCAACAGTAAAGGGCATAGCTATAAAGTGAAAGGGGGAAACTTTATTGGAGAGGTGCCGGGCAAGTATTTTGCACGGGAAGTAGTGGGGGCCTAGGACACAATGACAGGGGTGGTGATGGAGGCAGATAGATAGTAGTGTTTGAGACTTTTAGATATGCACATGGGGTGTCATGGAGGTAGAGTTGCTGCCTTACAGCGCTTGAAGCGCCAGGATCCAGGTTCGATCTTGACTACGGGTGCTGTCTATACGGAGTTTGTACGTTCTGCCCGGTGACCGCATTGGTTTTCTCAGAGACCGTCGGTTTCCTCCCACACTCCATAGACGTAGAGGTTTGTAGGTTGATTGGCTTGGGTTTGTATACTTGGTATAAGCGTAAATTGTCCCAAGTGTGTGTAGGCTTGTGCTAATGTGCGGAGATAGCAGGTCAGTGCGGACTTGGTGGGCCGAAGGGCCTATTTCTGCACTGTATCTCTAAACGAAATTACACTTAATTAAACTAAACTAAATTAAACTAAACTAAACTAAGCATTGATATGCAGGGAATAGTGGGATATGCATCATGCACAGGCAGTTGAGAGCAGTTTGAGTTGTTTGACACGAACATTGTGCATTGAAAGGGCCGTTCCTGTGCTGCACTGTTCTATGTTTATTTCTGAAACTTGCTTGCTGCGTTAGTTGATCTCAGCTGGGATCGATATGGGAACATTAGCACAGCAGTCAGCATCCTGGGTTAGGGAATGGGGTAAATTACTTTCTATTCCTGTCACATATTTATTTTTAATCACTGCCAGAAGATGAACATTTGTATACCCTTACTAAGGGAAAGGGAATCACCCAGGCCAGTGGAATCAAAAACAAAAGGGCGTGCATTTAAGGTGAGGGAGCACGATTTTATACAAACTAGAGGAGCAACCTTTTCACTCAGATGGTGGTGGGTATATGGAGGATGCTGTCGGAGGAGATAGCTGAGGAAGGTACCAGAACAGCATTTAAAAGACACTTGGGCAGGTACATGGATAGATAAGGTTTAAAAAGAAATGGGCAAATTAGACTTGCTTGCATCATAAGGGATAGGAGTCAAATTAGGCCATTCGACCCATGAGGTCCTGTCCGCATCTTGGTCAGCATGACGAGTCGGGCCAAAGGGCCTATTTCTGTGCAGTATGAATCTTTTGACACTATGACACTATGTCAGTTTTTAAAGAAATTATCTTTGTTACTCGGGCAACGAAAGGAAATGAGTTGTGAGTGAAGTAAAACTACTTTAGTGTTCCCTTTTCCATTTTATCATTTTCAGCATGTATGCATTGCTAGTGAGACCATTATTATTGCCCGTCACTAATTGAAAACCTTGAAAAGGTTGTCTTCACAAATCACTGCAGTCCTTCTCGTGAAGGTCACTTCACATGCTGCCGTTGAATAGGGAATTGAAAGGCAGAAATATAGACCATGATACATAGAAAGATACAGCAGAGGAACAGGCCCTTGAGTTCACGCAATGTCTATTCCGAACATAATGCTGATTTGGCCTCATCTGCCTACACATGATCTATACCTCTATTCTGTGCATATGTCTGTGCCTAGATAAATGCCTTTTAAATGCCACAGTCATATCTACCTCCACCCACCACCCTCTGTGTTTTTTCCCCATGCATTCGGGCAGCACGGTGGCACAGCGGTAGAGTTGCTGACTTACAGAGCTTTCAGCGCCAGAGGCCCGGGTTTGAGCCCGACTACGGGTGCTGTCTATATGGAGTTTGTATGTTCTCCCCGTGACCGCGTGAGTTTTCTCTGAGATCTTCGGTTTCTTCCCACAATCCAAATACGTACAGGTTTGTAGGTTAATTGACTTTCTATAAAAATGTAAATTGCACCTAGTGTGTGTAGGATAGTGTTAATATGCGGGGATTGCTGGTTGGTGTGGATTCGGTGGGATTAAGGGTCTGTTTCTTTTTATTAAATTAATATTTTTATTAGAAACAAGTACATATCGTAATTAAAACATTTCATGTCTATCAGTCATACATTGCTAATATTATCAGTTGTGCATTGATTCTGCTTCTAGTTTTTTTTTTACTAGATAGAAAATAAGAAAGAAAAAAAGCATGTTAAAGAAGAATGGAATAATTTACTAATAAGACAACATTGGAGATAGGTTCGTAAATTATAAAGTATAACTTTTCATCTAATCCTGAGTTCGAGCTTCAGTCAGGTTCCCGTGCTGAACCAATCTACTCCTTCAAATAGGCAATAAATGGAAACCATATTCTGACAAAAAGTTCTTGTTTGTCCATTAAGACAAGTCTAGTTCTTTCCAAATGTAAGGTCTCTGACATTTCCATAATCCACATTTTAATGGTGGGGATTATAGGACCTTTCCAAAATTTTAATATTAATATTTTCCCAGTTATTATACTATAGTCGAGAAAGTTTATTTGGCTTGTTGTAAGTGTTAGGCTTTGTTCTGATATTCCTAGTATTGTTAGTTTTGAGTCGAGATCCAATTGAGTGTTGACAACATCAGAAATTATTCTAAAAATATCCATCCAGAAATTTTTGATTTTTATACAGTTTACGAATGTATGAGCTAAGTTAGCCTATAAATGCTGACATTTATCACAGATAGGAGAGATATGTGGGAAGATTCTATTTAGTTTTGTTTTGGAGTAATGTAATCTATGTAATACTTTAAATTGTATTAAAGAGTGTCTGGCATTTAACGAGCATTGATGTATATGTTGTAACCTTTCGTCCAAAATATCTTTCATTATTGGTTGGTCTAGTTCATTTTCCCATGTTTGCCTATATAATTCCGTTGGTGGTACATCATTATCTAATAGGATATTATAAATATGAGATATTAATTTATCTGTATTAGTATGTTTATTCAAACATTCATCAAGGGTTTCTGGATCTCTAGTTCTATAGTCTTGTGTATTTGATTTAACATAATCACTAAGTTATAAATATCTGAAAAAGTCATTTAAGTGGAGTCCACAAGTTTGTTGTAACTTCTGAAATGAAAGAAAGGTGCCTTTCTTATAGAGATGTCCCATCTTTTTAATTCCATAATTTTTCCATTGTGTGAAACCTTTATCCAACAAGAAGGTTTAAATGAAGGATTATTTACAATGGGAAGAAAGAATTAAAAATTATCCAATTTTAAAGTTTTTTTAAATTGTTTCCAAATCCGTATACCACTGTATATTATAGGGTTTTCACTATAGGTTTTTTTGTTCAATTTTGTGGGAGGAAAGAGAATCGAACCAATTTCAAAGGGTAAACAGTCTTCCTTTTCCATTTTTAACCAGTCAGGCTGCTGGTCCATTTCTTCCAACCAAAAGTTCCTATTTTTTATATTAACTGCCCAGAAATAAAACACAAAATTCGGTAAAGCTAAACCTCCATTTGTCTTTGATTTACATAAATGTTTTTTGCTTGTTCTATGATTCTTTTAATCCCAAATAAAATTAGTGACGATGCATTCCACCTTATAAAAATAAATTTGGGAAGATATATCAGGATTGATTGAAAGAGGTACAATAATTGCGGTAGAAAAATCATTTTTATAGCATTCATTCTACCAAACATTGAGATAGGGAGTGTTTTCCAATACTGAATATTCTTGTGTAGTTTATTCAGTGAAGGAGGGAAGTTTAATTTGAATAAAGAAGTATATGTCTTAGTTACATAAATTCCTAGATATTTAAGTTTTTCATTAACTATTTTAAATGGTGATTGTTGTAGTATATGTAAATTGAATTCAGTTATTGGCATGATTTCGCTTTTATTCCAATTAAATCAGTATCCCAAGAACAAACCTAATTGAGATTAGATTTAATAGGTTTGGAATAATAATTTCTGGGTTTGTAATGAAAATTAATACACCATCTGTATATGAAGAGAGTTTATTCACAGTGTCTTTAGTATTATACCCATGTATTTCTGGATGGACCCTAACACTTTCTGCTAGTGGCTCAATAGCGAGTGCGAATAATAATGGAGATAGCGGGCATCCTTGTCTAAAACCTCTAGATAAGTTACAATTAGTTGATAACATTTGGTTTGTTAATATTCTAGCTGTTGGGTTAGTATATACAAGTTTTAAACATGTGCAGAACTTCTCGCCCAATTGAAGTTTTTCCATCATCGAAAATAGATAGGGCCATACCACCAGATCAAATGCTTTCTCAGCATTTAACGAAATAATTGACAGGTCTACGTTCGTAATTCTCTTTGAGTATATAATATTGAATAATCGTCTCAAATTATAAGATGAGTAACGTTTTGAGATAAAAACCTGTTTGGTCAGGGTGTATTCATTAATTAATCACTGTACATAATCTTTGTGCTAGGATTTTAGTTAATATTTTCTGATCAGTATTTAAGAGAGCTATTGCTCTATATGAACCTGGGTTTTCAGGGTCCTTATCTGTTTTTGGTATAAGTGTTATTACAGATTCATTTGAAGTTTCTGGCAGTTTCTGTTGAGTATAAGCGTACTCATACAGTGTTTGTAAACGTGGGGAGATCAGATAATAATTTTTTTAATAAAATTCAGAACTTATACCATCAGGGCCTGCGGCCTTGCCATTTTTTAAAGATGTAATAGACCCTTCAATATCGTTTTCTGTTATTTCAGCACCTAGTAATTCTCCCTCCTTCAAATCTAAACCTTTAAGATTACATTTCTGTAAGAATGCTTCTAGTCCTGCCGAGTGTACTGTCGTTTTGGCTGAGTAACGGTTTTGATAATATTGCAGAAATCTCTCATTGATATCCTTGGGCAGTGTTAATAATTCTCCCGTGTCTGATCTAATTTTGTGGATTGTTTTTTCCCCATCCAGTTTTCAAAGTTGACGTGCAATTAGTTTTTGAGGTTTGTCACCAAATTCAAAATGTAATTGTTTAGTATGCTGATAAAGTGTTATAACTTGCTCTGAGTACCTTTACAAATACACAGGACAAGATGTTAAAAGTCCAAAGTGCCAAATATCAATTTACTCCCGATGGTGATGGAAGCCTTCTGCACTCACCTATGCTCCTCTGATGTTGAGAAAGGCTAGGCAAACACGTCATTGGGATTATCAAGTGGGCACCTACTTTCATCGATGTTTCGCTGATTGAACCCACGATGTCTCCAGTAGGCTCAGCGGTGCATTCTGGCGTTCCAGAACCACTCCCCTCTGCATCTGTCTAGTCGGTTATTTGGGAGACCAAATGGGGTCTTTCCTCTTCAGCCAGAGCCACTGGCTATTCCGCTCTGCCACCCGTGATATTTCTTTGATGGCCTTGCATAGGGCTTGTCCGCTGATCCCCAATCCCTTCATCAGTCTTAAGGTAGATGTTGCCACGAGTCCATGACACCCAACTTCTACCGGGCAGATCTTAGCTCTCCAGCCCCGCTGTTCTGCCTCCGCTGCAAGCTTTGTATATCACAGTTTCTTTCTTTCGAAGGCTTCCTGCACAGCATCCTCCCAAGGGACTGTGAGCTCCACAAAATACACCATGCACTGAGAGTTCGACCAGAGCACAAGATCAGGCCTCAAGTTGATGATGGCTATCTCTGATGGAACTGTAAGCCGTTGGTCCACATCCACCAGCATCTGCCAATCCCGGCTGCCTCCAGCTGTCCTTGGTGGAATTTTCCATTGCCTTTGTTCCCCCCCCACCCCCCAACCCCCCCGAACAAAGGCAATTGTCTTAACTGGGTTGGTTGTTCTGGGCGGCAGGGCATTGCTGTTTGTTCTCCCGCTTTCCAGAGTCGCTGCCAGGCATTTGTGCACTTGATTATGTCTCCAGGTGTACCGTCCTTGGGAGAGGCTTACTTTACACCCATCGAGGATGTGCCTAAGTGTGGCTGGTGTTGAACACAGGGGGCATGATGGATCTTCGCCCAGCCATTGGTTGAGATTTTTTGGTCTAGGAAGGACATCATAGGTTACCCGAATGAGGAAGCTTATCCTGCTCACCTCCATCTCCCACATGTCCTTTCAGCTGATCTTCCTCTCTTCCACACTCTCCCATCTCATCCACTGGCCCTGTTTAGCTTGCGAGACAGCCTTGGCACATCTACTCAACTCCTCCTGTTGGCGGACTTCGGCCACAACCAACTTCCGGCGCTCCAATCATGATGCCATGTTCCAGCAAGGTCGCATTCCGCCAAGTCCCAAGCCACTTCTTCCGTGTTGGATTTGCCCTATCATGTCGCCTTGGTGGAGAGCAGATTTTGCCTGTTGTGTCGCATTCTTAAATGTCCAGTTCTTTCCTGTTGCCAGGGTTGGAGCAGCAGCTCGGATGACAGTGTCCCTTGATTCTGCCAGGGTCATCTCTAGTCTACTTTAGTGCACTTGAACTCCTCTGTGAGACTAGAGAGAGGTAGCTGGAGTACCCCATGACCGTACAGGCCTACGCTGCTCAGGCACCGAGGAACACCTTACCACTTTCTCACGAAAGAGCTGATTGTTCTCTCTATCTTCACGACTCTTGTGAGGGTGATGTCGTACATGGTTAGTGGCCACATAAGGCGAGATAGTAACCCAAACTGCAGGCACCAGATTGTCAGCTTTCCAGGCAGCATGGATCAGTCGATGTTCACCAGATCTTTGATGACTTCTTGCCTAAACTCGTTAGCCTGATCAGTGTCCTACAGTTTAGAGTTATACCATCTTCCAAGACTTTTGATTGGCTTCTCTGACACAGTTGCGATAGGTTCATGATCAATGAAGAACCTTTGATCTGTCAGTTTGCCTTTGATTATAGAAATGCTTCTTGATTTGGACGGCTTGAATTTCATTCTGACCCAGTGATGTTCTCTTGAAGTTTTCCTAAAAGGCGCCTGGTGCAAGGTGCTGTTGTTGTTATGATTGTCATGTCATCCATGTATATTTTATCTAATTTATATTTCAGTACTGCAATTTTATTGTGTTTTATCATAGATGGCGCAGCCACATTTTCTATGTCTAATTGCCTTATTTCCCTTTCCAGTATCTGTTGCTTAGCCCGATTCTCTTTATTATGAAATGCTTGGGAGGAGATTAATGCTCCTCAAGCAAATGCTTTAAATGTTTCCCAGAGAAGGGGGGCAGGCATTCCAGAGTGGTCATTAGCCTCAAAAAACATATTAATCTGTTTAGTAAGATATTCCTGACATACGTTTTCATTTAAAATTTGTGGGTTGAGTCTTCATTGTGTCTGTTTCTCGGCCATTCCATTTAGTTTAATCATAAGTGTTAAGGGTGCATGGTCCGAGATTATAATATTATGATATTTCGAGTTGTAGGTAAATGGGATGAATTTGGAGTCTACTAAAAAAAGAGTCTATTCTTGAATAGGTTTTATGTACCGGCAAGTAAAATGACTATTCTCGTCCAGTTTTTGTTTTCGATTCTCCAGACGTCGTTGATGTTAGTAGTATTAATATATGAGTTTAAAAATTCACTTGACTGAGATTTTACTTTTCTTTGTCTTGATGATCTGTCTAAATAAGGGTCTAGTGTACAATTTAAGTCTCCTCCAATTATTAATTTGTGTTGTGTGAGTTCTGGAATTGTATCGAACGTTTTCTTGAAAAACAAGGGACTATCAAAATTTGTTCCATAAACATTAAGAAGAATCACTTTTTTTGCATATACCTCACCTACTAATGCAAGATATCCACCATCAATGTCTGTTATAGTTAATGTATGTTTAAAAGGTATCCCTTTATGGATTAATATTGCAACTCCTCTGGATTTATGTGTGAATGAGGAATTATACGTTTTAGCAATCCAGTTTGCTTTCAATCTATGTTGTGCTTCCTTTTTAAACAGAATATAATATCTGTTTTAAGTGATTTTAAATGTGCTAATCTCTTGATTGGTTCATTAATTCCCTTAACATTCCAACCACAAAATGTGATTCCTTCACCCCCAATTTTCATATTAACGTCTTGCATCTTATAGAAACATTAAAACATAGAAATTAGGTGCAGGAGTAGGCCATTCAGCCCTTCGAGCCTGCACCACCATTCAATATGATCATGGCTGATCATCCAACTCAGCAGGTATCCCGTACCTGCCTTCTCTCCATACCCCTTAGCCACAAGGGCCACATCTAAGTCCCTCTTAAATATAGCCAATGAACTGGCCTCAACTACCCTCTGCGGCAGAGAGTTCCAGAGACTCACCACTCTCTGTGCGAAAAAAGTCTTTCTCATCTCGGTCTTAAAGTATTTCCACCTTATCCTTAAGTTTAGGGTGGTCTATAAAAGAGCAGATGGCTCAACATACTAAACCCGACATTACACCTGAACATCAGATCGATGAATTTTAAATCTCATAGGTCTTTCTCTCGTACACATCTCCTTAGGTAAAACTTATAATTCCATTCAAACTTAAAATTATAATAAGGCATAAAGTAAATAGGGTGATAGAATAGATGGTTAGTAAAGTGTAAAAGAAAATTTAAAACTACATCTATAATTGGTGTAGTTAGTGATAGCCACATTAACGTGGCTAGCCATCTAAAGACTTCTGTAGCCTTTGAAAAAAAAAATACTAGCTCCATGCTTTCCTTAAAAAACAAATTTCAATAAAAACAATTTATAGGGGAGGGGGAAAACATTTTAAGATCCAAAATAATTATAATCCATTAATAAAAAAGTTATTATTCTCAAATACAATATTAATCTCATATATATCTAAAAAACGTTTTTAAATCGAAAAGAAAAAAGAAAACCCAAAACCCTTATTAATAAATTGCCTCGATCAAACCCCACATAGTTCATATTTTAATTAACTCTAAGTAATCCAATTAATGGTAATTAGTAATAATGATTAGTAATAACAAGTAATTGGGATTAGTAATAATCAATAATTAATAATAAATAATAATAATAAAATATAAATGTAATATATCAATAGGAAAAAACTTGCTCAACTATTGTTATCAATTTTCATTAGTCCTTAAGTATAACAATTTAAAGTTCCATTAGTTCTCTACAAGGTCACGATGTTCAGTGATGTCAGGTAGTTAATGAGTATTGCTCAGTCATCAGTAATATTTCTCAATGTTCTGGGCGAAATCAAGTGCTTCCTTATGGTCAGTGAAGGGGCGTTCCTTCCTCTTGTCGGTGACTCTCAGTGTTGCGGGATACATCAGGCCATATCTCAGGTCTGGTATGTTCTTAAGTATTCTTCTTGTCTCTTGTAAACAGTGCTCTCTTCCTGGAGACCTCCACAGGATAGTCTCTAAAGATGCTGATCCTGTCTCCTTCAAATATGAGATCTTTGTTACGGACAATTTTCTTCATCGTGTCATCCAATACATGGTTGTATTGCACCTTCACTATCAGTTGTCTAGGGAGTTTCTACCCGTGGGCGGTGTCTCAGCGCTCTATGTGCTCCACCTAGTAAAGGTTTTTGATCCAGATTTAAGACTTTTTTTAATAAGTCCGCAGCAAATTCACGGCGGCCTTGGCTCCCCTATCTTCCTTTTTGAATGCCGGCATTTCTTAAATTCTGGCATCGCTGATGTCCCTCCAAGAATACATTTTTCAGTTATTTCATTCAATAAGTCTGATAAATGCTTGTTCTCGATGAGAAGCTTTTTTGTAGTTTCAGCACTTGTCTCCGCAATTTCCTCTAATTGAGTTATTGCTGTATTTTGTTGATCTCATGTCTCAATGATGGGATCCAATCTAGCGTTAAAGCTGAATTCCATCACATTGATTTTAACATTTACCTCTTCAATCTGTTGAGAAAGATTTTCTTCCATTATCTTCCAGGCTTCTAATACTTCGTGAACAGTGGAGGTGATTTCTTCTTTAAATTCCTCTTTGAAAGATTGGAGTTCTTCTTTAAGTTCTTCTCTAAAGTTCAGTTTTTCATTAACATTTTTCAGTTGCTCCTTTATATTTGCAATTTCTAGAGATAGAAAACTTCAAAGTTCTTCTATTTCTGTTTTTTTTAAACATTGTTTTCCTTGACACATCTTCCTGGGACGACGTTAAAACTGAGCCCGAGGCTTCAGTCGGGCCTACTTCTTCCGCCGGTTGCCTGGGCTTAACGGCCTTTTTCGTCTTGGGGGTGGGGGTGGGGGGGGGGGGTATGTTGCACAGACATACCGCCCGAGTCACGCGCCTGATGACGTCACTCACTCGTTAGAAGCAGCTAGTGCGATAACAGCAGGTCAGTCCCGTTCTTTCTCCCCGTTTTCAATGGTTTTTGCGTGGAGCTAACTGGCGCTAGTCTCTATCCCTCCATAGCGCCGCCAGAAGTCTAAGGGCCTGCGTTACAATTCGAATTTCCCTATACCTTCATTGGTACATGTGACAATAACTAATAATATTAATAATACACACTTTATTGTCATTGTAAATACATACAACAACACTTCAGGTGCACTGAGTGGAGCTCCAATGTATCAGATAAATAATAACAAATAACAAATAACGAATAACAAAAATGGCAAGAAAACATCAAGTCATAATGTGCAATATTTCACAGTGTAGTGTTGTGGCAGTACAATATATTGGCTATGGTGGCTGTGTGTCCAGTGCAGAGTTCAGAGTGGTGATGGCCTTGGGGTAGAAACTGTTTGTTAATCTTGTGGTGTGTGATTTGATGGATCCTGTAACGCTTTCCTGAGGGCAGACGGGCAAACAAGTGATGTGCAGGATGAGATGTATGAGAAGGAACTGCAGTTGCTGGAAAATCAAAGGTATCAAAAATGCTGGAGTAACTCAGCGGGTGAGGCATCATCTATGGAGCGAAGGAAATAGGCGACGTTTTGGGTCGAGACCCTTCTTCAGAAGAAGGGCCTCGACTCAAAATGTCACGTATTTCCTTCGCATCTTGGACAAAACCTGCAGATGGTAGTGTAACATCCTCCGAATTCCTTGCCCTTGGTGGTAAAGGTAATGTATTTATGAGGTGCTAATGGAATAGATTTGGGGATTTACCACATCTACACGGTGCACACTGCAGTCTCTTTGGCCGGTGGAGACATGCCAAGTGGTTAGTTTTGTCTTGAATGATATTGAGTTCCCTGAGATAGGTCGGAGCTGCATTCATCCATGCAATTGAAGAGCATTCCAACAAGTGTTGTTTATCAATGGGAGAAAGTCTTTGGGGAATTTGGAATTGAGTTACCCAGAGCAGGATACAAAGTCTCTGACTTGTTCTAGTTTCTATGCAGCTGTTCCAGTTCTAATTCTGGTCAGTGGTTACCCCAGGGAATTGATGGTGTGGTGCTCGGTAATTGTAACACCATTGAATGCCAAGGCCCTCTTCTTGGAGACAGACTGAGTACTTGAATCTGAGTCTATACCTTAAGAAAAGGAAATCAAACAAAGTCATATGTAACTAATATTTGCTGAACAAGGTCAGTGAATTATGTATCTCATGGTCAGACTGCAATATACTTGAAGTTTCAATAATGAACATGTCTGAACGAAGCAAAGCAAAAACAATGGTCTCGAAATTTTGTGTAAGCAACATCCAAAGTACAGTTTCATGCAGATAATCTCTGCTTTTGTTACCAGTATTTCATGTGCCCATATTTTGTTTTTGTAGTGTTCAAGCTGCCCACATACTGTCATTGGTAGCATAATAGCATAACAGCTAAACAATTATTGTTTTATCAGCGTGGAAATGTTCAAGACAAGAAAACATAGGTTTAAAATGAGAAGGGCAAAGTTGAAAGGAGATGTGCGGGGCAGGCTTTTTACACAGAGGGTGGTGGATTCTTGGAACTCACTGCCAGGGGTAGTGGTGAGGGCATATTTGATAGTGGCTGTTAAGAGGCACATGGATATGCAGAGAATGGAGGGATATGGATCACATGTAGGCAGATGAGATTATTATGTCTTGGCATTATGTTCAGCATGGACATTGTGGGCCGAAGGGGCTGCTGCACTTTTCTATCTTCTATGAGCTTAGCTACCATATTGATGTCAATAAGACTATTACTGTTCACTCACACAAGAACTAGGTTTTCATAACACCGATGGCTCGATAACTATTTCGCTTTCAAGGGCCAGGAACATTCATTTTGTATTAATCGGCAGGTTGCAATCAACTCTCTGGGAAAATGACCCTAAACATGCTGAGTGAATCCCAGTCATCATGAGCTTGAGGGATAACAGCAGTCCTCCTCCTGAAAAATCAGTTGCTAGATTTCCCAGAAATAATTCAGCAAGAACACATCTGGATCAATCTTCATTCAATCTAGGAAACTTTGCATAATTCCCCATCTCTTCTCCATCCCGTGCCACACCCCATCATCCTGGTTTGCACCCATTTCTACTATTATGTTTAGGTCTAGGTTCAGGTTTGTAAATTGGCTATTGCATGTTAGACAATCAGTATGCTTAGCAATTATAACTCTGCCTAATTATATGATTTATAGTGTAAGATCTCACCTGCTGCCTGACAGTAGCTGCAGTAGACAGATGTGCTGCATGCGTAATGATGAACTAGACAATAAAGATGCTTGTGCTTCAACCTACATGAGACTAAGGTGTTTACATGGTGTCAAGCCCGCGTCTGTTTACCGCGATTTATTTAGTTAATCATTTTTTATTTGTGAGTGATTTTGATGACATGGCTAACTCTTGTCGAAAGCCAAGCCTGCGCATGTTTGATTATGATATAGCCGAGCACTGGCAAATGTTTGAGCAAGACTATGCTCACATATCCACATCGTTCACCGAAAAGACTCCGATGACCTAAAGGCATCGCTACTGTTGAATCTAGTGGGTCTGGAAGCTATGATCTGCGCTGACTCCTTTGAATTTGCACCAGGACACCTCGACATGAATGGTCTGGTAGTGGTGCCAGCTGAGACTATCGACAACCCAACAGTTCTGCTGAGAAAGTTTAGAGAACTGTGTGACCTGCCATCTAATCGTATACTTGAGAGAACAAGATTTTTTGCCCGACAGCAACAGGCTGACGAGCCTGTGGAACGATTTATCAGCAACCTAAGACACATCAGGTCATGGTACCACTTCGGTGAGTTGACAAATGAGCTTGTGCGAGATAAAATTGTGGGAGGAATGAGCGACCGCAAGCTAAGAGCTGAATTGCTGCGGAACGCTGAACTGACTTTAGAGCAAGCCATTCATGCAAGTCGAATGGCAGAAACTGTAACCCCACCAGCTGATTTTGACGCCAACAGTCCTCAACAGCAACATAATGTAAATCTAGCTAACTATTCTCCACAGAAATGTTTAAATGCGTCCCGCAAAGGTCCAAATGTGCCTTCCACGAGATGCCCAAACTGCAACTATTCCACTCTAGGGGGCGTTGCCCATGGGAAAGTCTGTCATAAGTGCAAGAAACTCAACCACTTTGCTAATTATTGTCGGTCGTGTGGGAGCACTGCTCCAAGGGCAAATCTGCACCTGATTCAACAAGAGCCGTCTGATTCTGATTCCCAAGAACAAGACGATGCTTCAAACTGGAATGATTCTGATAACACAGACACTGACTCTACCGTACTCTCCCTAAACCTGCGCTCCCCAGGCAAACTGATGGATCCTTCCATGACCATAATAATCAATAACAAGGCTTTGAATGTCAAAGTCGACACTGGCGCCAGAGTGAACGTAATGTCACTCAAAGAGTTAAACAAGATAAGAACCACTGAACTCATGAAAAAAACACTCCTCCACCCTACATGCTTATGGGGGGGGGGGGGGGGGGGGAGAGTTCTCCACCCGTTGGGCAAAGCTGATTTAAAGTGCACTGTCAATGAGCAGACAAAAAAAAGCTAATCTTCTACATTGTCCAACCTAACTCAGAAACCTTGCTTGGCATTAATGCATGCCATGACCTGGGTCTGGTTTATTTCGGGCGTGCTGTCCACAAACTCTGTTTGACAGAGGAACCAACACAACAGATGCTATCCAACTATAAAGACTATTTGACGACAAGCTTGGCAAATTGCCTACGATATACAAGATCACTGTAGATCATACTGTCACCCCAATAGTTTGTGCACCTCACCGCGTCCCCCATGGCATGCTGGAGAGAATATACACAAAACCCAAGCATATGATCTCCATCCGAGTTATTGCCGAGATCAGTGAACCCTCGGACTGGGTCTCCACTATGGTCGTCACCACAGAATTACGCATCTGCATCAACCCTAAAGATTTAAACACAGCAATCAAACGCCAACACTATCTGATGAGAACCACTGAGGATGTAGCGGCACAGATTGGTAATGCAACGGTATTCTCAATCGTCGATACCAAAAGCTCTTTCTGGCAGATCACATTGGACTGAGCATCGTCTGCCCTAACAATTTTGTCACACCGTTCGGCCGCTACAGGTTTTTAAGAATGCCCTTTGGTATCAACTCTGCTAACAAAGTCTTTCAGCCATCAATGGAACAACTATTCACAGAATATCCATTTGCCATCATTGTTGCCGACACCCTAGTCGCAATGTGACCGAGCATGATGCCAACCTGAAAAAGATATTGAACCATGTCAGAGACGTTAATCTGAAACTCAACCCTCTGAAATGCAAGTTCAGAGTCTCCAAAGTTACATACGTCGGTCATGTGTTCACCAGTAATGGATGAAAACCTGATCCACTAAAGACTGCAGCCATCAATGAGCTGCTGGTCCCAACTGACGTCACCAGCTCACAACGATTTCTCGGCATGGTCAACTACTTGGGCAAGTTTATTCTCAACGTCAGTGAACTTTCTGCTCCCCTACGACAACTGACCCACAAGGACAATGCATGGTCTTGGTACCCGGAACACCAAAGAGCTTTCGAGACTTTAAAACTACAGATAGCTAGGTCGCCTACACTGGCATACTTCAATCTCAATCTGCCAGTCACTATCACCTGCGATGCATCCCAGTATGGGCAAGGCGCAGCATGCCTACAAACATCCTTCGACAGCGACGTGATGCCCATTTCACACACTTCAAGCACCCTGACTGAAACTGAACAACGCTATGCTCGGATAGAGAAGGAATTGCTCGCCGCGGTTTTTGCCTGTTCAAAATTTAAAGACTTTATCTTTGGCAAAACCTTCATGGTGAAACCGACCGCCAGGCACTTGTCACCATCCTGAGCAAGCCTATCCGTGTTGCCCCAGCTTGATTACAGCGAATGATGATGCAGTTACAACAGTTTGACTTCCGCATTGTTTACAAAAAAGGTAAAGGCATGCATATCGCAGACACCAGAGCCCCGCGCACCACCAGTGAACGACACCCGTTTGAACAGGACGAATTCTCTGTCCTAAAGGTCTCGTTCATGCCCACTGATCACCTGCGCCGCCTTGCTGAACACACAGCTGCAGACAAAACCTCACAGTTGCTGACCTCCATCATAAGAGGCGGCTGGCCAAACAAGCAGTCAAGCATCCTGTTTGAAATAAGACCCCACTTCCTGGTCTGTGATGAACTGGCGTTACAGGACGGAATAGTTGTCAAGGGTCACAAGGCGTTCATTCCCCCAACCTTGCGAAACGAGTACTATGAGGAAATCCACGGACGCCACCCTGGCACAGATGCCACCCTTAAAGGAGCCAAGGAAATGATCTCCTGGCCCGGGATGACCAAATACATACGTGAGATAATAGAATCGTGCGCGATCCGCAACAGTCAATCACCCCATCAGCAGAAGCAGCCCCTCCTATCCCAGCCAGCTCCCTCTCTACCATGGTCATCAGTGGCTGCCGATATCTTCGAATGGCACGGGAAACACTACCTTGTATTTCTGGACTCATACTCTAACTGGTTTGAAATTGACTTTCTGCCAACAATCACTTCAGAAATAGTGATCCAAAAGCTGAAAATACACCTTTCTGTGCATGGGGTGCCAGTTCGCCTTCAGGCTGACAACGGAACTCAATTCACCAGCCAAAAGTTTAAAGATTTTGTAAAATGGTGGAACTTCCAACATGTCACCAGCAGCCTGGAATACCCACAGTCCAATGGACTTGCTGAGCATGCTGTTCGGAGCGCAAAGCAACTCATGGAGCGTTCCTATCTAGCTAAATCTGATGTCTACCTGTACCTGCTTATCATGCAAAACATTGCAAGAGATAACATTCTCGGCTCTCCAGCCCAGCGGCTGATGTCCCGCCGGACACGCCCGCCACTGCCTGTCTCCCGGAAACAACTACAACCAAAAGTCTGCCCCCCCTGCCATAATACAGAAGCGTGTACAGTTTAATTGAGACACGTAGAAACAATTTTATGGCAAGACCAGCAAACCACTTCTACGAGGCCAAGTGGTACAACTGCAAACAGATAAAAGACATACCAAACTGGGACACATTCACGGCCCCTCTAAGGAACCACGCTCCTACCTGGTTGAAGTCGATGGTGACCTCCATTGACACAACCGTTAACGTCTCCTTCCTGTAAAGGAATGGCGTCTGGCATCCCAGCGTCCTGATGCCCCACCGCTCAAGTTTAAATCAATGCCTGTTGCAGCCGTTCCAGCACCTGTGGCTATCGGATCCGGCCAGTCCCCGCGACGGTCTGTCCCTACGTCCCCTATTGCAACCGGCACCCCGGGATCCCTGCGATGGTCCACCCAATGTTCCCCTGCAGTCTCTCCCCACAGCCCGCAGATTTACCTACCCCAGCCCCCATCTTTCCGTAGGAAAAGTTTGATGAGGCAAAACCCATACCGTACAAGGACCGGACGGGTTAGCAACCCACCTATTAGATATGGAGATTATGTTTAACAATTATTATTTACTCGGTTTATCGTTTGAAATGGCTTAGTTGCTTTTTCATTTATCCAAGAAGAGATGTGCATTGGTTATTGCATGTTAGTCAATCAGTATGCTGTGCAATTATAACTCCGCCTAATTATATGATTTATAGTGTAAGAACTTGCCTGCTTCCCAGCAGTAGCTGCAGTAGACTGACCATGTGATGTACTGCATATGTAATGATGAACTAGACAATAAAGATGCTTGTGCTTCAATCTGTGTGAGACTAAGGTATTTACAAGGTTCATTATTGTCACGTGTACCCAGATGCAGTGAAAAGCTGAGATTTTCTAGTCCTAGAAACTCCCACTAGTGAAAACATCCTCTGCACATCCGCTCTATCCAGGCCTTTCACAATTAGGTAAGTAGAAATGAGATCGCCTCCCCCCCACCCCCCCCCAAACCCCTTCCATCTTTGTAAACTCCAGCCCAATATGCACAGGCCCAGATCTGTCAAATGCTCATCATACATGAACCTTAACCCAATAATTCTTGTAAACCTCCTCTAAACCCTTTCCAATGCCAGCACAACCCTCCTCAGATATGTGGCCCAAAACTGCTCACAATACTCCAAATGCAGTCATTACTCCAATTACCATCACAACTTTAATAATCAGGAAGACAATGATATTAAGGTGACACAAAAGACTGCTGCTGCAGGAGTCTGGTGCAAAAGAAAAGCAAACTACTGGAGGAGCTCAGTAGATCAGGCAGCATCTGTGAGGGAGGAAAGAATTGTTGATGTTTCGGGTTGGGACTCTGCATCAGGACTGAGAGTGGAGAGGGAAGATAGCCAGAGGGGGAAGAGTGAGACAAGGGCCAGGAGGTATTAAATTTGAGCCCAGTAGTTGGCTAATGCTGTTAAGGAAATTGATGGGACCCTCCATATATATACTTATATATATATATATAATTCCTGGAATATATATATATATATATATATTCCAGGAATTCCTCCTCCACAGCATTGTCATTAATTTGACTAGATCAATCAAGTTCAGATTAAAATCAACCATGATTATCACTACTATACCCTTTTTTCACACAGCTCTAATTTCCTGTTTAATGCCATCCTCAACATCACCACTACTGTTTAGAGGTCTATATGCAACTGCCACCAATGTCTGAAGTCTGAAGAAGGCTTCTGACCTGAAACACCATCCGTCCATTTCCTCCAGAGATGCTGCCTATTCCATTGAGTTCCTCCAGCACTTTGCATTATGCTCAAGATTCTAGCATCTGCATTTCCTTGTGTCCCCAGCTGGTATCTCCTGCCGCATGGTAGATTTTAGCTCGACCCATATGAATTTCTCATCTGGCAAGCCTATATCCTTCTTTTCTCTCCAGCAACATCTTCATATTTCCTTTTCAGCTTTCAAAATATCAAATACACTGCATCTCAGTTCCTTTCCTTAGAATCTCTGCAGCCACATCTCAGTGATGTAAATTATATGACGCAATTACATCTCCCCAAGTGATTAAGTTATTCACCTTATGGCTTGACGTTTTCTCATTTGTATTCTCATAAGCATTATTTTTGAATTATGGCCATTTTACTTTTTACCTTTGATACTTCTGCTTTCCCACTTCCTGCACTTTGTTGCTGTCCTAGTTTTCCATAACTGCGTTTCCCTGCATAGACTCCTATCTCCCTTCCATTTTTGTACTTGAGCACATGGCAATGGGCTTGACCCTTTCCAAAAGCCCTAACAAGCACTTCCCTTTGGATTATGGAGTGGAAGTCAGAAAATATGGTTGGAAATAGAGTTATATAGCTGCATTGCATGGAAACAGACCCTTTCACCCACCTTATCCACGCCGAACAAGTTGCACTTTTTGCTCGTCCCATTTGCCTGTATTTGGCCCATTTCCATCCAAACATTTCCAATCCACACATCTATCCAAATGTCTTAAAAGTCCTAATTGTATCCAGTTCCACAGTTTCCTCTGGTACCTCATTTCAGAGACAGACTTTGCTCTGAGTTAAAAAGTTGCCCTGTGATTCTTCATAAAGCTCTCCCCTCTCACCTGTGTATATTGGAATCTGATTGATAGGATGTCCAGCTTTCACCTCCCTACTCCTTACAGTTTGAAGAAGTGGCTCAACACAAAATACCCGCTATCCTATCTCTCCATGGATGCTGACTAACCCATTTAGTTCCCTCAGCATTTCGTTTTTTTTTTGCTCAATCAAGAAATTGCAGATGCTGGAATCCAAAGATGTTTGGATGTCTTCAAACTTGGGAAGAAGTTAGATTGGTTGACAGAGGCTGTTTCTGTGCCATGCACCTTATGTAACACTATACAATCCAAAACTGTAGTCAATAAACACATGTGTGGGAAAGAACTGCAGATGCTGGGTTAAACCCAAGATTAGCACAAAATGCTGGAGTAACTCAGCAGGACAGGCAGCATCTCTGGAGCGAAGGAATGGGTGATGTTTCGGGTCGAGACCCTTCTTCAGTCAATAAACATATTACAGATGCTCACTTTGAAAGTATGAAACTCATAAATTCAGGTATGAAATATTAGCCAAAATAATCGCAACGAAAATAGTAAGATTAAACAAGAACTTATCGGTTTGAATTTTGATCTTTATTTTATGAGGAGTTGCAATGAGGGATTACGTGAAGAACCCCGTACAGTTGTTGGTGCGTCAATCTTCAAAGCAGCGGAGTGAAATCAAAGGTAATAATGACTGAAGTATAATAGTAAGATAACAAAGACTAGAACGACCAGATGATATTTATGAAGGTTGTGAGCGGAGGGCACGTTCACAGATAACAGACGTTCTTCGAAATCACAGATAAGAGAAGTTGACCTGAAGATAGTAATATTTGGAGAGAACTACAACTACCAGATGACATTTACAGTATGAGGGTTGGGAGCGGTGGGTACGCAATCCCTCATCGTAACTGTCCTAAAATGAAAATCAAACTTCAAACTGGTAAGTTCTCGTTTAATCTTACTATTTTACTTCGGAATCACATGAGTGACTACGTGAAAACTTCAAAGCACTGTGATTTCATGCCGCATACCCAAATCCTGCGTTCACACTGCATTGATTGCCTCAAAAAGTCGTTAATAATCAATATGCATCAATCACAACATTGGTAAATGAATAACGGTTTATTTACAAACGAAACAATAACAACCCTCTAACTCAGGGGAAAACTATAACAGAACTCAAAACAGAATCAGGAAACACCCCCAGCCTTGTAATCGGCTTATGATAAAATTTTTGGAAGGTCAGCTCACTGGACCATCCTGCGGCCGCGAGGATATGGTCTATAGGCACGTCCATCGCCCTTGCCACGGAGGTTGATGCCGCCCTGGTGGAATGAGATTTGAATTTATCAGTATCAATCCCAGCACTTCCCAGAACCTGCTTTAGCCACCTATTAAATTGTTTGCACCAACACCTTGCTGTGTGGGTTTTTGTGGCTAATAAATAATGCAGACTCTGTTCCTCATAGGGCTCTGGTGGCCTCAATGTAATGAGACAAACGTGATACTACACACAGGCAAGCATCTGTGGGGCATGCTGAAAACACACTCTTACATCCTGTCATGCCTATTCTACTATGTTTGAGCAAACCATAGACATAAAAAGTAATGGCATCTGCCAATACCTGCATTCTGTCTAGCTGCAGCTTTTGCAATGTTTGCACATGTTGGGCTGATACCAATGCCATAAGCATGACCACCTTGATGATTAGTTTGGCTAGAGATAGGCTTGCAACAGGAGCCCACTGGCGAAGAAGCATAAGAACTTCACTCACATTCCAAATACCGGCATACCTGGGTTTAGGAGGATTAGAATTGAAAACTCCCTTCCTAAATCGAGAAACTAACGGATGTGTCCCTACTGAATGCAACTCTGAATTCATGGGTAAATAAAAAGACAGAGCACTTCTGGTTGTATTGATCGCACTATAGTTTAATTTATGATCAAAATAAAGAGTGGCCAAGAACTCCAGTACATCTGGGATGCCTGAAGTTTGATATGAGATATTCTGCTGTAGAAAGAATACCTCCCACTTCCGTAATGAGGTGATGTACTGCTTCTGAGTACTATCCCTGCAGGCCGACGTGAGAACATCCACGGTACGATCAGACAGTCCTCTCCCCATGTATGGCTTTGTAAAATCTGCAAATTAACAGATCAATACGATCATGTAAAGGATATTGATTGCCAATTACTGGATTTACCAGTAGATTTTTATGTTTGGGAATAATCATGTGAGGCTGGCTAGCCATTTGCAATACGAGAGGGAACCATGGTTTTGTAGGCCAATCTGACACTACCAATACTCCTGAAGTGGAGTCCTGCTTGATCTTTTGCAAGCATCTACTGATGAGACAGAATAGAGGATATGCATAAACAAGAATTCCACCACAATGCAGCGAGAATGCATCCGCCGCTACTGCATCAGGATCTGGTTCCCATGAAACATATCTGGGCAACTGATGGTTTAGTTTAGATGCAAACAAGTCAATATCTGGCATTCCATACTGAGCAATCACTTGATATGTCCTGATTTAACATCCATTCTATGTTATCATTGAATTGGCGTGACCTAATGTCAGCTACTTTGTTGAATCTACCTGGTAAATATATTGCTGAAAGCCAGATATTTTGGTCAATGCACCAGCTCCAGATCTGATTAGCCAGTCCATCACAAGACTGTGACGTGTTCCACCCATGTGGTTTACATATGTCAATCCGAACCTGCACATGCAAATCACTCCTGGCAGAGCAATAAGCTTTAAGCCCATACCAGGTTCCCAACAGCTCTAAATAATTGATCCCTCTTAATTGACGAAGGGACGTCTCATCAGTATTCCATCTGCCTCCACAACTGGAAGACATATCTGCAGCACCCCCAACCCAGCGAACTGACATCCGTCTGTAGAATTATGGAAGGTGGTTCCACCAAAACCTTCCTAGAGCTTTTTGAAACATTTATGATCCACCATTGAATGTCTGAAATTGCCCCAGTTGACAATTGCATAGGCTTATCAAAATGGCCCACTTGTGTCCTCAGTGCCTGTTCTTTTGCTTGTTGTAATTGTTGATAATGCAGAGGTCCATACTGCACAGCTGGAAAAGCAGCCACCAATTTACCAATTAACCTGGCTACTTGTCTAAGGTTGTTGTCTTAGAGGTCAACGAAGGTCGTTGTTCTCTAAGGAGATTAACACAATCCTCAATTAACTGCTGCCATTTGTCCCTAGGCAAAGTTACTAACATGTGATTTGAATTAATGGTAAAGCCCAAATAATCAATGATTTGAACTGGTGATAATTTCGATTTATCTGGATGAATGACGGACCCTAATTGTTCAAAAGTGAGTTTAACAATTGAAACAGATGATTCAGCTACAGCCCGAGTCTTCCCAACAATTAAAATATTGTCTAAGTAGGCCATTACAACATGCCCCTGTCCATGCTCGGAGTAATCCTAGAACATGTTTTAACAATTTAGTAAATAATCTAGGAGCTGAAGTTAACCCATTAGGCAATGCTTTGAATTGCCACAACTGACTCATCCAGATAAATTTCAAATACCTCCTATCATCACCATGAATAGAGTAATATTCATCCTTTAAATCAATGCTGGCCATATAACACCCTTTGGAAACCAGATGTTTAGCCATTGAAAAAGTTTCCATTTTGAAATGTTGATAGCAAACGAATGAGTTCAACCTCATCAGATCCAGAATAATTCTACATCCCCCAGTCTTTTTAGACCTAGGAACAATACTTGACACAAACTGACCATTTTGACTTCTCAATAACCCCTTTTTTGTGTAATGTATTCATTTCTGCTTGTATGAGCACATTTTCTTCTTCTGAAAATATAAGTTTCCGACTTGGAACATGCTGATTAGGTGGACACACAGTAGAGTAAAATTCAATTTTTACCCCCTCAATACTGCTAAGTATAAATGAATCTGATGTTATCTCCTGCCATTGTTTGAGAAACAAATGTAATCTACCCCCAATTTGAACATTTATTTCACTTGATTCACTCTCTTTAAGAGGAATCTTTTTCACCTGCATACGTCCTGGCTGCCCTTGTTTCCCCCGGCCCTTTGTAGGGAAAGTCATCCTTCCCCTCACGCCTGTGGCAAGCTGCCAGCTCCGATACTGTGAAGCTGAATGGCTGGTCCCTTCCCCGGCGTCCGAACTGGTACCCCGCCAGTAAGGAAAAATCCTCTTTCCTTGTTTGCCACCCGGCTTAATGAAGCCCATAGTTTTAGCGTCCTCATGAAACTCTTTGACTCGCTTGGCGATATCTCCTCCAAATAAAAGATTGGGTGGTTGTATGCTGGGCGGCTTACACAAAGATGCCAAATTGGGATTGATAACTGGCCGATTAGCACTTCATCTGATATTATTGATATCAAAATAAGCACTACACAGAAGTTCCGGTGTATCTTGATGGGCTTCCGACATATGCCCCTTGTCTACTGTAATGGCAAATGCCGTAAGCCCTGCTGAAAATAGTTTTAATACCTTTTGGAATTTTAATTCTTGGGCTCTGGCTGACACACCCAACTGTGTCCAGATGAGATGGTTTACCATAGGCACCTTTAGTAAACCGCAATTGATAGGGGCTTCATACTTTTTAGCTGCCTCATCCATGGCCAATCCTGCAGCTGGTGAGAGAGCATATATTGGATGGCTGAAGCCAATTCATCCCCTAACGGCTCTCCTGCCTCTCTCTGGACTGCAAATTTCTCTGCTTTATTTGGGATAATTTCAAGTTCCACTCCCTTGTGGCTCTCCCCAGCCACTGACTTGATGTCAGTAAACTGCACCGGTATAGCCTCCTCCTCAAAGGTAGGATATTCTTGCAGCCCTATTATAGGCGCTGCGTGCACAGGCTCTCCACTAGCCTGGCATGGGCAGCACTCCTCCTCACGGAGTTCGTCCCTGTCGAGCATCTTCTGCAATAAGACCTCGACCTGGGAGAACCGTGAGCAAACGGTCTCTCCTTTTGAGGATAAAACCTCCAGGCCCGACTCTGGGTCCACGGGCCTATTTGATTTTCCTGTAGCCTTACGCCCTACCGGTATGGCTACGCTGCTCACAGGCAGCGGGTCTGGTGTCGCTAGCTCCATTGCTGGCTTCAGACTTGGTGTGCTAAGCGGGCCTCCGCTAACAACACTATCCTGGTCATTGACCCTTTTTGCTGCGGAATGCCTCGTCGACACCTTCTTCACTTTCTGTAACATTTTTAATGGTGTATCCACTACTGCTGCAGTAGAAAATGAATGCAAGAAAAGTTTGAAAACTTACCGCTTGGAGGAGCTCTGCTGCACCAACCGGCCAACTACACCAAAGCGTCTCACATAATGACGCACTAACGGCTGTACGGGTTCTTCACGTAGTCACTCATGTAACTCTGAAGTAAAATACCAATCTCTTGGCACAAGCATTTAAAGAGTCCAAAACCTGTTTGGGGTCTTGTGTATAAAAATAGGTTTCAGTCACTGAAATAGCAGCATTCAGGAAAAACAGCGGCACTGTTAATAGAGCTGCTGCCTCCCAGCGCCAGAGATCCACGCTCAATCTAATCTCAGATGCTGCTGGTGTGGAGTTTGCACGTTCACCCTGTGACTGCATTGGATTCCTCCAGGGTGTGTTCGTTTCCTCCCAAAGACGTGCTGGTTTGTAAGTTAATTTGGCCTTTGTAACAATTGCCCCTAATGTATAGGGAGTGAATGCGAAAGTGGATTATCATAGAACTACTGTGATCGGGTGATCAATGGTCAGCATGGACTCGATGGGTTGAAGGGCCCGTTTCCATGCTGTATCTTTAAACTAAACCAAACTAAATCAAACCAAGGGTTCAATCTAATTCTTCAATGCTGTTTCTGTGGACTCGAGATAGAACATTGGGTATCACAGTAGTGCATCCATGGTGTTGCTGCCTTACAGCGCCAACGACCCAATTTCGATCCTTACTACAGGTGCTGTTTGTATAGAGTCTGTACGTTCTTCCTGTGACTTCATGGGTTTTTCCCAGGTGCTTCAGTTTCCTCCCATTCCAAAGATGTGGGTTAATTGGCTTTGGTAAATTGGCATCAGAGAGAGGGACATCATAGTCTATTCCAATGGTGACATGGTGTGGAGGGACCTGTGGTTCTTTGTAAACTTCTAACTGCTGCAAAATAATTTGTTGTTGCCTTATGTAATTTCCTGTCCCGGGAAAGGTTCTGAGGGAATTGTGCCATGCTCTCTTCTTGCTGTTAAATTAGACCAAGTACGGCACTGAATGGCAATAAGCAAACTTGTGCTGCCTTGCACTGAGAGATATGTTATTTCTAAAATTTGACTTTATTTGCGCATGGAGGGTATTCCAAAGAGGGTATTTCAATCCACCACACTGCTTACTATTTATTGACATGTCCACATTAGAAACTCTGCATCATAACAAATTATTTTACAGCACAGAAGCAAGGTCCTTGGCTCGTCATTTTGAAACTATTGTTAAGCCTGATAAGCCTTCACTATGCAAGCTGCCTTTTTTTCATCTTTAGTCCCATCCTTCTCCTCTTGTTTCTCTCGTGTCCTAATCTACTTCCTGTTTACCTTTCTTCATCTTGTAGAAATTAATATTGCATTTTAAGTTGACACAAGGAACTGCAGGTGCTGGTTACAAAATACACAAGTGCTGGGGTAAATCTGCAGGTCAAGCAGCATTTTTTGGAGGATATTGAGAGCAATATTTTGAGTCAGGACCCTTCTTCAGGCTGAAAAGGGGTCCTGATCTAAAACAACGCCCATCGATGTTCTCCAGAGATGCTGCCAGAACTTTGTGTTGTACGCCAGATTCTGGCCTCTGCATTTCCTTGTGACAACACTTTCTACTTCTTCCCGAAATGAGTGAATGAAAGGGGCGAAGTGAGATCATGGCAAGGATGGTGTGGGCCTTTGATGACATTAGCTACCTATTTGAGGCAGTACCTCCCATAGATCCATTCATGGTGGGGAGGTCAGTATTTGTGGTAGACTGGGCAGTGTCCAACACCCTCTGTAGTCTCCTTAGTCCCTCTGCTTCTGAGTTGCTGTTCCAGGCCATGATACAACCAGTACACCTTGAGGTATTCGATAAGAACTTTTGTCGATATTCCAAATCTATTGGAATATTAGGTAGCAGTTCCTTAAACTCTCTGTGAAATATTCTTTTTTTGTTGATTCATAGTCATCCAACTTTCAATTATCAAAGTCAAACAAACAAACTTTATTGTCATTTAGAAATACATTGATATATGCAGTTCCAAACGAAATTACGTTGCATTTGGCTCCCTGTGCAACACAATAAATTAACCGAAGGATAGGTATGTATGAAAAGGGTAAATAGACAATAGTGGCAGCCCATTTACATGGCATTCAGGAGTCTGATGGCTCGTGGGAAGAAGCTGTTGCGGAACCTTGATGTTCTGCTCCTCATGCTGCGGTATCTTTTTCCCGAGGGCAGCAGAGTGAACAGTCCGTGATGGAGATGTGTGGGGTCCTTTATGATACTGCTGGCCTTAGACACACAGCGTTTGGTCGCAATATCCCCGATTGAGGGGAGAGAGGTCCCGATGATTTTTTCCGCTGTCCTCACCACTCTCTGCACAGACTTCCAGTCGGAGGCTCTACAGTCCCCAAACCAGACAGAGATACAGCTGGTCAGAATACTCTCTATGGTGCCCCTGTAGAAAGTAGTGAGGATGGGATGGGGGAGATGAGCTCTTCTCATCCTGCGCAGAAAGTGCAACCGCTGCTGCGCTCTCTTAACAGTTGATGAGATGTTAGTCGACCAGGTCAGACTGTTAGTGACCTGCACCCCCAGGAACTTTGTGCTACTGACCACCTCCACATCGCTGTCATTGATGTGAAGTGGTGTGGGACTGTGCCGGGTTTTCCTGAAGTCGACGATAATCTCCTTTGTTTTCTCGACATTCAGGATCAGGTTGTTCGTATTGCACCAGTCCACCAGTTGTTTCACCTCCTCCCTGTAAGCCAGCTCATTGTCGTCCCTGATGAGGCCCACCACTGTTGTGTCATCTGCGTACTTCATGATGTGGTTTGTACTAAACCTGGCACAACAGTCGTGAGTCATCAGGGTGAACAGCAGTGGACTCAGGACGCAGCCCTGAGGGGAGCCGGTGCTTAGAGAGATGGTATTGGAGGTGTTATTTCCAACCCTCACAGACTGAGGTCTGTCAGTGAGGAAGTCCAGTAGCCAGTTACACATGGGGGTGCCGAGGCCCAATGGAACCAGTTTGCTTATCAGGTGCTGGGGGATAATGGTGTTGAATGCTGAACTGAAATCCACGAACAACATTCGCACATAGGTGTTTTTCTCCTCTAAATGTTCCAGGCTCAGATGGAGCACGGAGGATATAGCGTCCTCTGTGGAGCGGTTTGGCCTGTAAGCAAACTGGTATGGGTCGAGTGTGGAGGGGAGTCTGGAGGTGATGTGGTCCCTGACCAGCCTCTCGAAGCACTTCATCATTATGGGGGTGAGTGCTACAGGGCGGTAGTCATTGAGACATTGTATGTTGGATTTTTTTGGCACAGGTATGATGGTGGCAGTCTTGAAACATAATTATTTGTTGATAGACACAAAATGTAACTCAGCTGGATAGGCAGCATCTCTGGAGAGAAGGAATGGGTGATGTTTTGGGTCGAGACCCTTCTACTCTGAGTCTTGAGTCTGAAGAAGAATCTCTACCCAAAACATCCCCGATTCCTTCTCTCCAGAGATGGTGCCTGTCCAGCTGAGCTACTACAGCATTTTGTGTCTATCTTCAGTTTAAACCAGCATTTGAAGTTCCCCCCTACACTTTAAATTATTTGTTGTTGTCTTATTTGCTGTTGTCTTATTTGTTGTTGATGTGCTTGAGGAGTAAAAGGAATGTAAAAAGAATCTTAAGAAAGAAATTAGAAAAGCTAAAAGAAGATATGAGGTTGCTTTGGCAAGTAAGGTGAAAGTAAATCCAAAGGGTCTCTACAGCTATATTAATAGCAAAAGGATAACAAGGGATAAAATTGGTCCCTTGGAGAGACCGAGTGGACAGCTATCTGCAGAGCCAAAAGAGATGGGGGAGATATTGAACAATTTATTTTCTTTGGTATTCACCAAGGAGAAGGATATTGAATTATGTGAGGTAAGGGAAACTAGTAGAGTAGCTACGGATACTATGAGTTTCAAAGTAAAAGAAGTACTGGCACTTTTGAAAAATATAAAAGTGGATAAGTCTCCAGGTCCTGACAGGATATTCCCTAGGACATTGAGGGAAGTTAGTGTAGAAATAGCCGGGGCTATGACAGAAATATTTCAAATGTCATTAGAAACGGGAATAGTCCCTGAGGATTGGCGTACTGCGCATGTTGTTCCATTGTTTAAAAAGGGTTCTAAGAGTAAACCTAGCAATTTTACTTCGGAGTCACGTGAGTGACTATGTGAAGACCCCGCCAGCACGCATGCGCGACATATCGTCGTACGCATGCGGAAGCGGCAGTCGGGAGGAGCGGGGCTCCTCCAGCGTAAGTTTAAAAAACTTACGCAAGGTAAGTCTCATCGGAGGGTGAGCGTCGACGGAGCATGGAATCAAGAAAATCTAAACGAGCAGCGGCTAGAGCTGCCGCCATGGAGAGTAGCCAGCAGCGGGCTGGTTCTCCCGAGCTACAGGTACGACCTGCAGCTCCCGACTTTTCGCCCAGAAGAGCGTCTGGTACACCGCGGTCGGGCGGCAATTCTACCAGAAAGTCGGCCGGGGCCGCTGACTCAGCTGAGTCCGGACCCGAGGACACCCCGTTCGTTGAAAGCGACGGAGGTCGTCTTTCCCGCATGGAGCGGGATAATGGAGCAAATGCTCCAGCGTGACCTGCTTTTGCAGGGGCAGAGTCACGGTGGGCCTCTTTGCAGGCCCACGGCAGGCTCCTATCATGGACTGCCTAATGTCTCGCCCTCTTCGCAGGGGAGCATTGGGGGTCAGAACTGGGCTGACCCCGAAGAGGGGGAGTTGGCTGAAGAACCTACAGTGTCTGGGGTGCAGGAAGAGTTGCTGGAGATGGTCAACAAACATGCAGTGCCTTCTCAGAAAGGCCTACCTATCCATCCAAAGCTGGCAGCTAGCATAAATTATGTGACTACAAACCAGCTCCAGGAGCAGGCTATTCACACCTCAGCCGAAAAATATTTAGCTCCGGAGAATTGCAACTCCCTAAATGTTCCTACGGTGAACAACCCCATTTGGGGGAACATGAGCCCCATGATTAGAGGGCAAGAAGTCAAACTGCAGAAGATCCAGAAGCTATTGACCGCCGGAATTACGGCAGTGGCCAGAACTGCAGTGGGAATTGAGTTACCGGAGGAATTACAAGATGCCCTGGCTCTATTGTGCAACACACAATATGAGATTAATAACTTCAGGAAGAGCATCATAAAACCGGCACTCAACCCCAAATTTGCGGGGTTGTGCAAACCAGGGAACGTTCAACCACCGAACCTACTGTTTGGGGACAACCTTCCCAAACAGGTGAAAGACCTGGACGAGGAGGCCAAGGCCTTAGGCCTCATCAAGGTACCCGGTTCATTTAAACCTCATTACCCACAACGGCAGCACCCCTACACACCCACCGGCCAGCGATTTTATCACAGACCTGCCGGTGGTGAAAGCTCGAAGGCCGGTCCACCTGCACAGCGGTCTTTTTTAGGCCATGGCCCAGCCCGGCCTTCTTGGAAAATGCGCCAGCCCTACACCGTGTCAACTCAACAGAAGAAACAAGGACAGAGGCCACAACACCGACAATAACCATGGAGGTAGGTGGGTCTGGCTTCCCCAGGAACATTCCTTGCCTAAATTCACAAAATGTGGGGGGCCGGTTGCACTTGTGTTATGAAGTTTGGCGCACACTTACCTCTGATCCTTACATACTCGGAAGTATTCAGGGCTACAAAATTGAATTTATTTACGAACTCCCTACCCCGGTCCAGCATTCACCTAGCCGGAAGTTTATACTTTCACAAAAAGAAAGAACGGCAGGGCATGCTGAACTGTTGAGGCTAATTGAAAAAGGAGTAATTGAGAAAACCGCCAGAGAGCCTCAGGAGTTCGTATCCTATATATTTACCAAAAATAAAAGCGATGGCGGGTGCCGCATAATTATAGATCTGACCGAACTAAATACTTCTGTACAGTATGTTCATTTCAAAATGGATACCTTTGACACAGCTAGGCAGTTAATAGCCTATGGGTACTATATGGCATGCATTGATCTCAAAGATGCATACTATTCAGTACCAATACACAAGAATCATAGGAAATACCTAAAATTTATCTGGATGGAACAACTATGGCAATACAATGCCTTGCCCAATGGGTTATCATCAGCACCCAGACTGTTTACCAAAATGTTGAAACCAGCTTTGGCCTACCTAAGAAAACAGAATCACACTGTAATGGCCTATCTTGATGATATCCTCATTGTTGGGGAGAATTTGGAAATGGCTACATTGGCAGTTTTAGCCACAAAACATCTTTTCCAAAAGCTGGGATTCATCATACATCCAGATAAATCAAAACTGAAACCCTCAACCACCATGGATTACTTGGGGTTTACCATTGACTCGGTGCAAATGTCTATCACTTTACCACCAAATAAAGCGGTGGACTTGATAGAGGCTTGCAGGAGCCTTACTGGCATCAGGGATCCATCCATACGGCAGCTGGCCAGGGTAATTGGGAAGATAGTGGCTGCTTTTCCCGCAGCACAATTCGGACCATTACATTATCAAAACCTACAAAGAGCTAAAATTATAGCTCTTAAAAGACATGCAGGCCATTTTGACAGGCCTATGAAATTGCCAGAAAAGGCAAAAACCGAATTAAATTGGTGGATGGAGAATGCTCAAAATTGTTCAAAACCCATCATTATCATCAATCCCTCGATCATCTTACAAACTGATGCCAGTGCCCAAGGTTGGGGAGCAACTAATACCACCACTAGTTGTGGAGGAAGATGGAATGCACTAGAACTAACCCAATTCAACACACTGGGAATTAACCATTCAGAAATGCTGGGAGCATTTCATGGCCTTAGGGCATACTGCTCAGACATGCACAAAATACATGTTAGGTTACAAATTGACAATACCACGGTGGTGGCTTACATTAACCACATGGGTGGAATAAAGTCGAAATCGTGTGATGAATTGGCTAACAATATCTGGCACTGGTGTCTGCAAAGAGAAATTTGGATTTCAGCCACTTACCTCCCAGGTAAACTAAATACAGTGGCAGACACCAGGTCACACAAATTTAACGACAACATAGAATGGATGTTGGATCGAAAAGTGTTCACAGATATTGTAGAACGTTATGGGACACCAGATATCGACCTTTTTGCGTCCAGATTAAATCACCAACTGCCAACATATGTTGCTTGGGAACCAGACCCAGGGGCAGTAGCAATGGATGCTTTCACGCTACACTGGGGGGACTTGTTCTGTTATGCATTTCCCCCCTTCTGCCTCATCAGTCGGGTCTTGCAGAAAATCAGACAAGACTCCGCATCGGGTATTTTGGTTGTGCCCGACTGGCCTACCCAACCATGGTTCCCAATGGTACAGAAGATGGCCACAGAACCTTGTATTAGGGTCAATAAACGACCTAACCTGCTTATACATCCCGTCACAGGAGAACACCACCCATGTCATGAGCGCATGGACCTGTTGATTTGCAGGTTCTGAAACGGCCACTTTTGGGGTACGGACTCACCAGCAGAACCATGGATACCATCTCAGCATCGTGCAGGTAAGCAGTACCTGACCTACATCAGGAAATGGGAAAAATTCTGCTCTGCAACCAACACTACCTACGAATCAGCAACCATTACAGAAGTTCTGGAATTCTTGGCAACCCTTCACCATGACAAAGGACTGAGCTATAGTGCCATTAACTGTGCCAGGAGTGCCCTATCGACCTACCTGGGCAAGGGGAGTGACCAATTGGGCATTGGATCACATCCATTAGTATCAAAACTAATGAGAGGAATATACAATTCCAATCCCCCCAGGCCCAGATACAACCACACATGGGATATCGGCATAGTATTAACTATGCTGCGAGGATGGACACCTAACTCAGGACTTACCCTGGACAAGCTACAAGGTGGTAATGATCATGGCACTCGTCACGGCACAACGGGTCCAGTCCCTGCACAAATTAAATCTGGATGCCATGTCCATATCCAATGACAAAATCACCTTTTATGTGCAGGGGCTGTTAAAACAAGATCGACCCGGAACGTCTGGACATACTTTAGAGTTTCTAGCCTACCCGGCAGATACTCGACTTTGCATTGTCACTTTATTATCACGATACATCTCAGTCACAAAAAATCTCAGGGGCACGGAGAAAGCTTTGCTCATAAGCCACAAAAAGCCTCACCACAAAGTCACGGTGCAAACCATTTCTAGATGGATAAGGGTGGTTCTGGATGCGGCGGGGATAGATACTAATATATTTAAATCTCACTCCACCAGGGCGGCATCCACGTCGGCGGCTAGGATGATGGAGGTACCATTGGACCACATCCTGGCCACAGCGGGCCGGAGTAATGAGAGGATGTTTCATCGCTTTTATAATAAACCCATGGCCTCCACTGACTCTTATGCAGGGAGAATTTTGAGCTCTGCCAAATAATTTACCCTTCATGGGATATATATTTTTGTGTTTGGTATGAATAAATACCTATTTTATTTTTCAGCCGGTGTTATGTCTGAATTACGTTCATCCTCTTATCCCAGCATAGCGGTGTGTGAGCATGGAGTTTCCAGGGCATGAAATCACAGAGCTTTGAAATCTTCACGTAGTCACTCACGTGACTCCGAAGTAAAATAGTAAGATTAAATGAGAACTTACCAGTTTGAAGTTTGATCTTTATTTTATGAGGAGTAACGATGAGGGATTACGTGCCCTCCGCTCCCAGCCCTCTATTATAAAGGTCAACTGGTATGGAAGTTCTCTCTTATCTTACTATGTTAGTCTACGTTGCCATCTGTGATTTCACACCACTGCTTTGAAGAATGTCGCGCATGCGTGCTGGCGGGGTCTTCACGTAATCCCTCATCGTAACTCCTCATAAAATAAAGATCAAACTTCAAACTAGTAAGTTCTCATTTAATCTTACTATTATAGACCGGTAGTTTGACTTCAGTGGTGGGCAAATTAATGGAAAAGATACTTAGAGATAATATATATAAGCATCTGGATAAACAGGGTCTAATTAGGAACAGTCAACATGGATTCATGCCTGGAAGGTCATGTTTGACTAATCTTCTTGAATTTTTTGAAGAGGTTACTAGGGAAATTGACGAGGGTAAAGCAGTGGATGTTGTCTATATGGACTTCAGTAAGGCCTTTGACAAGGTTCCTTATGGAAGGTTGGTTAAGAAGGTTCAGCTATTGGGTATAAATGCAGGAATAGCAAGATGGATTCAACAGTGGCTGAATGGGAGAAGCCAGAGGGTAATGATGGATGGCTGTTTGTCGGGTTGGAGGCAGGTGACTAGTGGGGTGCCTCAGGGATCTGTGTTGGGTCCTTTGTTGTTTGTAATGTACATCAATGATCTGGATGAAGGGGTGGTAAATTGGATTAGTAAGTATGCAGATGATACCAAGATAGGGGGTGTTGTGGATAATGAAGAGGATTTCCAAAGTCTACAGAGTGATTTGGGCCAGTTGGAAAAATGGGCTGAAAGATGGCAGATGGAGTTTAATGCTGATAAATGTGAGGTGCTTGGCAGGACAAATCAAAATAGGACGTACATGGTAAATGGTAGGGAATTGAAGAATACAGTTGAACAGAGGGATCTGGGAATAACCGTGCATAGTTCCTTGAAGGTGGAATCTCATATAGATAGGGTGGTAAAGAAAGCTTTTGGTATGCTAGCCTTTATAAATCAGAGCATTGAGTATAGAAGCTGGGATGTAATGTTAAAATTGTACAAGGCATTGGTGAGACCAAATCTGGAGTATGGTGTACAATTTTGGTCGCCCAATTATAGGAAGGATGTCAACAAAATAGAGAGGGTACAGAGGAGATTTACTAGAATGTTGCCTGGGTTTCAACAGCTAGGTTACAGAGATAGGTTGAATAAGTTAGGTCTTTATTCTCTGGAGCGCAGAAGGTTAAGGGGGGATTTGATAGAGGTCTTTAAAATGATGAGAGGGATAGACAGAGTTGATGTGGACAAGCTTTTCCCTTTGAGAATAGGGAAGATTCAAACAAGAGGACATGACTTTAGAATTAAGGGACAGAAGTTTAGGGGTAACATGAGGGGGAACTTCTTTACTCAGAGAGTGGTAGTGATGTGGAATGAGCTTCCAGTGGAAGTGGTGGCGGCAGGTTCGTTGGTATCATTTAAAACTAAATTGGATAGGCATATGTATGAGAAGGGTATGGAGGGTTATGGTATGAGTGCAGGCAGGTGGGACTAAGGGAAAAAAGTTGTTCGGCACGGACTTGAAGGGCCGAGATGGCCTGTTTCCGTGCTGTAATTGTTATATGGTTATATGGTTATATGGTTAAATAGTACGCTTACCTCAAAATGTAGTCCAATTTTTCTTCTGGTGTCAAAGTTTAATTAGTTTGAAGTCAGCAGGTCTGGCTTAATGAAAGTATCAAGATAATTATGTCGTTACACCACCACAAACTACATGCAGATATCAAGTAACAGCAGCGTGTCAGTGCAAGCAACATGTGGAGGACACATTTTTCTGTGGGAGATGACACCAAACCAGTCTGAGACAGTTAATGAGGCTCTATTACACTCACAGGCAATTCCCAGTTTAGCTTGGTTGCTGTGGGAGACATGTAATTAAAATAGTGCAAATGATCTGTTTAGAATACCACGTAAAATATGCTTAATTAGATCATAATTCTTAAAAGAAAAGCCAAGGTTTGGATATTTTTCAATTGTGAAATGTCATTGATCTAATCTGAACACTAAAGGGGCTGTCCCAATGCGGCGACATAATATGCGAGTTTGCCTTCGACTCAAACTCGCAGCATGGTCGACACGTGGTCCTAAGAGGTACTATGAGGTCTCTGGAACTCTCCTGCATGCTCGACGGAAGTTCCTGAATACTCGCGGCCTCAGCTAGGTCACGGAAAACATTTCAGCATGTTGAAAAATTTTCCGCAAGTAAAATTTGGTCAGCATGGTTCTTTTGAACTCGTAGTGCAGTGGAGTGGGGTTGCTACTTAGTTACAGGCAGTCAAGGGCAGCCGTAGGCAATCTCCTTCGCTGACCGTGCATTTTGATTGGCTCATTGGAGTTTTCAGGTCCAAGAAAAAACGAACGGTAATCACTGCTCACAATACACCAAATGCAGCCTAGCCAAAGTTTTATAAAGCTGGAACATGATTTCCTGACTATCATACTCAATGTTCTAACTGATGAAGCCATTTACACAATATACATTTCCTTCTTTACCACTCTCACTACCTTAACCACTCTATCTACTGGTGTTGCCATTTTAAGAGAGCTATGGACTTGGACCACAAGGTCCATTTATATGTCAATGTTAAAGGTCTTGTCATTAACTGTACCTCCCAAACACTTCAAACTCCATCTGCCATTTCTCCTCCCATTTCTGTAGCTTACCTGTATCCTGTCCTATCATTTGATAGCCTCTTCACTGTCCACAACTCCAGCAATGTTTGCATCTCCGACACGTGTAAATAGCTGCAACGGCAATTGGTGTAGAGAAGAAACCCGTAATTAGTTACAAAATAATACAACATATTGGGGTTGGGCACCGAGTATACTGACAGTGATTGTTGATAAGGGATACAATGGATCCATTGTACAAATGTGCAATAGGGGCCTATAAAGTTTAATAGTCTTAAGAGAGTGCTAAAAAATGTACATTGAGGAGAAAAATGTTTACTATCAACATGCTTGGGACCGAATGATAAGGATAAGTTAATACCCACTGCAAACTTGTGGAGTTATTTGATGAACTCTTAGGAATAGGGAGCAGGGGAGTGCCTGTCCTTATAACATGGAGGCAGAGCAGGTGGGGATTAGGAGCAGGTTAAACATCCAGGGACTCACTTGGATAGGCTGTGGATGTATGTGCACTTTATGGATCAGTAAAACAAGACATCATATCCACGTGGGTAGCATACAACCCAATAGGTTGAACATTAAATTCTCCAACTTCCAGTAACACCCCCTTCACTCCTCTTCCTTTCTTTCCCATTCCCCACATGCGCATCCTGACGCACTCCCATTTCTCCCAACATCTCCCAATCCCCTCCAATCACCCTATTCCTTTCCCCTCCTTCATATATCCATCTCCCATCCCCAAGTCATATACCAGTTGCTGGAATCTTTTCCCTCCTCCTACCAATTCCACCCACATCCCACTCACTGGTTTTGCAATTTTACTCCTCCTCTTCATCCCTTATCTGACACTCTTTTGTCCCGCTTTTTCACTTCTAAATTTTGTCCCTTGCTCTATCCATTGTCCATTCACTCCCCACCCCCACTTAATGATTAGTGTACACTTAAATTAAGAATTTGAAATTGGTATTTTGGGTGATAGATTGGCAAGTTTAAATTATGCCTTTCTTTATAACAAAGCGTTTCTAAATAGTTAAAAGATGTAATCACAGTGTTTGTCTTTTTAAATGCAAATGAGCAGCCAGGATTCCCATCAAATCTCATCAGATTTTTGAAGAAATGGAAGCTCTGGTGAGATTTCCTTGAGATTGCATCTGTGTATCTTGGAGTGGCTGCACCTGGAGTATTGTATATTGTTTTGGTATCTTTACAATACCTCACAAAGAATACACAAGAAAGAACAGAGCAAGTGAAACAAAGATATACGAGACAGGTTCCACAAAGAGAGGGAGTAGACTAGGATAGACACAAAAATCTGGAGTAACTCAGCGGGACGATCAAAGGTATTAAAAGGGCCAAAGACATCCACAGGCAAAGGGTGGAAGACCACTTCAATACCGCGGACACCAGAAGCATGTGGCAGGGTGTCAGGGACATCACTGACCACAAGAGCAGCCCCGCCTGCCCCCACAGTGATATCACACTGGCCAAAGAGCTTAACACCTTCTTTGCCCGCTTCGAAACTGGCAACACCACCAGGAGTGGAATAACCCCGTCCATGGCAGAGGGACAGGTCTTAACACTGACACAGGATGTACAGTACGCTCTGTGAAGGGTCAATCCACGCAGGGCTCCAGGCCCGGACGGAGTCCAAGGAAGGGTACTTAAGGACTGTGCTGTACAGCTGGCTGAGGTATTCATGAGGATCGTTAGCCTGTCACTATCTCTGGCAATGGTCCCAAGTGCCTGAAGTTAGCTACCATAGTACCAGTGCCGAAAAAGACAAAAATCACCAACCTGAATGACTACCGTCGGTTGCCTTGACATCAATATCCATGAAGTGGTTTGAAAGGCTGGTCCTCTCACACAGCAAATCCAGCATCCCTGCCTCACTGGACTCACATCAATTTGCATACAGGGCAAATAGATCCACAGAGGATGCCATCTCTCTGGCTCTTCACACTGTCCTGACTCACTTGGAAAGACAGGGCACTTACGTGAGCATGCTTTTCATAAACTACAGCTCTGCCTTCAACACAGTCATCCCCACCAAGCTCACCACCAAACTCCACCAGCTAGGCCTCAGCTTGTCGATATGCGACTGGATCCTGAATTTCCTGACGGAGGGAGTGAAACTGGGCCTGCACCTGTCCTCCACTATCATCCTGAGCACTGGCACACCACAGGGCTGTGTACTGAGCCCCATGATCTACTCCCTCTTCACACACGACTGTGGTCCTGCATTCGACACCAACACCATTGACAAGTTTGCAGACGACACAACGGTGATCGGGCTGATCACCAACGGTGATGAAACAAACTATAGAGCGGAGGTGCAGAACCTGGCGGACTGGTGCTCAGATAACAACCTGTCCCTAAAGACCTCTAAGACCAAGGAGCTGATTATCAACTTCAGGACATATAATGGGGAATACGCTCCAATCTTTATCAACGGGGACAGTGTGGAGAGAGTGTCCAGCTTTAGGTTTCTGGGCACACACATCTCAGAGGACCTTACATGGTCCACCAACACCGCTGCGCTGGTCAAGAAGGCACAGCAACGACTGTTCTTCCTGAGAACACTGAAAAAGGCTGGTCTGCCCCAACAGCTGCTGACAACCTTCTACCTCTGCACCACCAAGAGCATCCTAACATATGGCATCTCTATGTGGTATCTCAGCTGCACAGAGGCAGAGAGGAGAGCTCTTCAGCGGGTCGTCCACAGAGCGCAGAAGATAATTGGGACACAGCTACCGGCTTTGGAGGGCATCTACAATACACGGTGCCTCAGGAAGGCTATCAGCATTCACAAAGACTCCTCATACCCTTGAAATAGTCTGTTCGAACTTTTACGTTCCGGCAGACATGACAAGGCCTTCTGTGCCCGCACCTCCAGACTTAGGAACAGCTTCATCCTCAGAGCTATAGCTGCTCTGAACCAGCCCTGCTGAGTGCCCCCCCATGAACTGTCTCCCTCGGATGGTCACGTCGCACATCGACCTGGCACAGACCTATTTGCACTATATACTGTTTTACTGGGTTTTTTTTTTATCTTGTTTCTCTAGGTATCTAAATTTTTAGTTAATTAAGTTATCACATCGGATGGAAGCTACATACCAAATCTCGTTGTACCTCTGTTCAATGACAATGAAATATATTATTATTATTATTATTATTATTATTATTATTATTATTATTATTATTATTCAAACTAGGACTTTATTCATTAGAGGTTAGGGGGATGAGACCATATGTCATTGGAATTTGCAAAATCCTTAAAAGTCGTGACAGGCTGAGTGGTCGAGGATAGAGCATGCAGTTTGAAAATAAGTCCAGGTTATTTCGGATTGAGATAAGGATACAATAATTCACTCAATGGGAGGCAATGGGAGGCAAAAAGGATAAGGGGGAATTCCTTTAGGACCGAGATGAGGAAAACATTCTTTACACAGAGAGTGGTGAGTCTCTGGAATTCTCTGCCACAGAAGGTCGTTAAGGCCAGTTAATTGGCTATATTCAAGAGGGAGTTGGATGTGGCTCTTGTGGCTAAAGGGATCAGGGGGTATGGAGAGAAGGCAGGTACGGGATACTGAGTTGGATGATCAGCCATGATCATATTGAATGGCGGTGCAGGCTCAAGGGCCAAATGGCCTACTCCTGCACCTATTTTTCTATGTTTCCATGTAACCTCTGGAATTGTTGATTGATTGTTCTGATGGCCTCTAGATCTCTTTGATGTTCGGGAGGTTGGTACGCCTGGTCGATTCGGCACAGTGCTCACCACTTTCTGCATTCTCCTTTGTTCCTGGGGGAGGGAGGGAGGGAGAGAGGGAGGGAGGGAGGGAAGGAAGGAAGGAGGGAAGGAGGAAAGGAGGAAAGGAGAAAAGGAGAAAAGGAGGAAAGGAGGAAAGGAGGGAAGGAGGAAAGGAGGAAAGGAGGAAAGGAGGAAAGGAGGAAAGGAGGAAAGGAGGAAAGGAGGGAAGGAGGGAAGGAGGGAAGGAGGGAAGGAGGGAAGGAGGGAAGGAGGGAAGGAGGGAAGGAGGGAAGGAGGGAAGGAGGGAAGGAGGGAAGGAGGGAAGGAAGGAAGGGAGGGAGGGAGGGTGGGTGGGAGGGAGAGAGGAAGGAAGGAAGGTCTCTCTCACATATTTGGCATTTTGGAATGACAACTGCATCTGCAGTTCCTTCTTATTGAAGAAGAACCCTGGCCTGAAACAACTCCTAATCCATTCCCTCCACAGATGCTGCCTAGCCCGCTGAGTTCCTCCAGCACTCTGTGATAGACACAAAAAGCTGGAGTAACTCAGCAGGACAGGCAGCATCTCTGGATAGAAGGAACGGGTGACATTTCTGCTTGACCCTTCTTCAGACAATCACAAAGTACTCTCTACCTGAAATGTCAACCGTTCCAATTTCAGAGTTTCCATCCTTCGATGCCTCGTCCGCATACAGTACAAGCAGTGAATCCCCAATGGGCAAGATTGATTTAAAAGGGATATAAAGGGAGGACCTGGTCATAAAATAGGGTATTGAATGTGGCATTCAGAAACACCATCAAATCTCGGGTTAACGTTCTGAAAAATAATACAGAGTGCACTGGCAGGTCATAGGGCCATGGCAAATGGGTAAGAAAATGGCAAAGTTGCTTGAGTGAAAAGAAGCCTTGACCCTGGTTGCTTCTAGGCTGCAGATTGAGGCATCATGGACAAGGTAGTGAGGGGAGTTAAGAATGAAAAATTAACCTACAGCTGGTGCTCTGCTTGCTGCATTATTGATGATTTGAGAAGATGGAGCGTATACATGATTTTAGTAAGGCTTTCAGGCAACCTGGATTTACACATAGTATGCTGCTGATCTGTCATGGATTTGACAGTTGGCCGAATAATCATCCTATGTATGTATTTTCTTCAAATATTTGCTTCTCTGGTTCTAATTTTACATGTGGTTGAAATATTTGTTATCAGAATATGTTTACAATATTGTTAAGATAAGTGATGGTACCAGCTATATTACTTCCATTCTGAGTAATTTTGTTCCATTATGTTCGGTTTCTGCTATCATTAATCTGCGGAAGCAAATACATTGTTATTTTGCGGAAATATAATATGTTAACCATCATTTCCTAAATCTACATTAGTTCATGTAGATTTACTGATGAACACTGATGCTATTATAAATAAATCACATCAGCGCCTCTACTTCCTGAGGAGATTATGGAGAGTCGGTATGTCAAGGAGGACTCTCTCTCTAACTTCTACAGGTGTACAGCAGAGAGCATGTTAACCGGTAGCATGTTGACCGGTTGCATCGTGGCTTGGTTCGGCAACTTAAGCACCCTGGAGAGGAAAAGACTACAAAAAGTAGTAAACACTGTCCAGTCCATCATCGGCTCTGACCTCCCTACCATCGAGGGGATCTATCGCAGTCACTGCCTCAAAAAGGCTGGCAGCATCATCAAGGACCCACACCATCCTGGCCACACACTCATCTCCCCACTACCTTCAGGTAGAAGGTACAGGAGCTTGAAGACGGCAACATCCAGGTTCAGAAACAGCTCTTCCCCACAGCCATCAGGCTATTGAACTCAACTCAAACAAAACTCTGAACATTAATAGCCCATTTTATTTCGGAGTCACGTTAGTGACTACGTGAAGAAGTCCCACCAGGCGCATACGCATCATTACGTCCGCGCATGTTGCACTGAACGGGCTGGATGGCACAGCTCCACCAGTGGTAAGTAGAAAACTCGCAGGTAAGTGGTTTTAAAAACTTTGCCTGAGAGTATTTAACTCCGTAAAGCTGGCTCGAGAAGTCAGTAGGAGTTGGTGGTATGGAGCGGTCAGGTAGGAGAGTTTGTTCTAAGCGTGGGTCCACGGATTTACTAAATCGATTGGGTTGGGAGATTACCGCGTCAACGCCGGTTCCGATACCGGGTGCCATTTTACCAACAGCAGTTTCATTAGAAAGTGAACTTTCCACACCAGTTCCAGTTAATCAGGAGGCTGAGGCCACCGACAGCCATAGAAAGGCTAAAAGAAAATCTAATAGACCCGTGTTATCAGACGAGTCTGAAGAAGAATGTGACTCTCCTCTAGATAATAAAAGAATGTGGGGGAGGATGCAGAATATGGAGAAGATGCTCCAAACTCTGATAAAACAAGGGTCTAAGGACCCAGTGATTCCCCAGGCATCTGTTCAACAAGGCCCATATCAAGAGGAATATGTGGAATGTCAAGAAGGGGATTTCCTTCCAGTGCCTTGTTTAGGACTGGAGGATGTCTCCCTAATATATGACTTGGGAGAAGCGGGACAGGATGCAGCTGACCCCATGTCTGGTGTCCCTGCTTTTGTGCAAACACCAGAGCACAAGAGCCATGCTCCGGGTGTCCCGGATATTGCAATGAGTTTTGTATTCCGGAGGGGACTGGTGAGGCAATGGATGAGTACTTTGCAAACAACATTAGTTATTTAGTGCCTCACCAGCTCCAGCAAGCTATAATGCAAGAGACCACCAACAAGTACAAAACACCTGTCATTTGTGCAGCATTGAAAGTGCTTACGGCAAACTCAGCTATTTGGGCACCCATGAGTCCTTCTATGAGGGGACAGGAGGTTCGACATCAACACGTCCTCCAACTGGTAGCTGCAGCAATGACTGCATTTGGCACTATGGTCAAATGGAGCATGATAAATCAGACACAAAAAGATATGTTGGCTCTGTTATGCAATGCATTTTTTGAAGTAAATTGCATTAGAAAAACTGCCATCAGACGAACTCTTAATCAAAAATGTGCTGCATTGTTTAAGGCGACGAATATTCAAATGCCTGAGTTCCTGTTTGGAGCGGACCTTGTCAAACAGATATGAGCTATTGATGATGAGGCAAAAACAATTGGTTTGATAAAGCCAAATACATCATGGCCACCTTTTTTCAAACCTGGGTTTGTGTATCGAAGATCGGATCCAGGTGCTGGACTGAGCAGGGGGAGGCCAGTGGGGCAACGAGATTACCCACCAAGACAAAGTGGCTTCTACCCCAATGTGAGCAGATAGCAGGCTTTCAGGCCAACTGCAGAGGTACAGGGAACTGTTGTTAAAGGTTCTGATGCACAACATCCTATTGGAGGTAGATTACAATTGCTTTACAATGAATGGTGCTGTATTACATGTGATATGTTTATACTAAATAATGTGTAAGGTTCTACCATTGAGTTTATCTCAGAGATAGATCCACCTCAGCAGCACAAGCCAAATAAAATGTTGGTGTTTTCTGCTCCAGAGACTGAACAGGTTAACAAAGAGATTAAGAATTTGTGTAAAAAAGGAGTGATTGAAAAAGCCATTTCTCATTCTCAACAATTTGTGTCTAATATATTCCCCAGACCTAAGAAAGATGGGGGTTCTAGAGTAATTCTGGACCTCACTCATTTAAATTCTTCAGTGCTCTATAGACATTTTAAAATGGACACCTTCGTTACTGCAAAACAGCTGGTCTCACAAGGTTGTTATATGGCAACTATTGATTTGCAAGATGCGTATTATTCAGTGCCAATTCATGCTCATTATCGCAGATACTTGAAATTTAATTGGATGGGACAGCTGTGGCAATACAAAGCATTGCCGAATGGATTAAGCTCAGCACCTAGGCTATTTACTAAATTGTTAAATCCTGTGCTGGGGCTGTTAAGGGCCCGTAATCACATTGTCATGGCTTACTTAGATGATGTCTTAATTATCAGCAACACTAAAGAGTCAGCTGAGGAGTTGGTTGCAGTAGCCAAAAATGTGTTTGAATCATTTGGGTTTTTGGTCCATCCAATTAAGTCCAAATTACAGCCAACCCAAAATATTCAGTATTTGGGATTTCTTATTGATTCAGTTGATATGACAGTCACATTACCACCAGCCAAGTTTATGGATATTGCTGATGTCTGTACTTGTCTCACACAAAAACTTTATCCCTCCATCCGAGAAGTTGCTAAGGTTATTGGGGAATTGGTAGCACTCTAGCAGAATTGCAGTGATGGATTGTTAATGTCAGTCAAGCTACCAATAACATTTTGGTGCAGGAACCTTCAATGATTTTACAGACTGATGTGAGTGCTCTTGGATGGGGGGCTACGGACATTGAGCCCAGCTGTGGAGGTAGATGGATTGAGCAAGAAAGTTTGATTCTTCACACACAAGGGATAAATTATTTGGAATTATTGGGGGGACATTTTATGGGTTAAAGGCATATTGCTCCACAATGAATAATTTACATGTTCAACTCCAGATTGATAACACTACGGCAGTGGCATATATCAATCATATGGGAGGAGCGAGATCAGTTTCATGTAATAGCATGGCTAATCTCATATGGCATTGGTGTATTTCAAGAAACATTTGGGTTTCAGCCATCTATCTGCCAGGGTGAGACAATGTGGTGGCAGACCAAAGGTCACAAAAATTCAATGACAATATAGAATGGATGTTGAATTCTAAAGTTTTTCAAACAATTGTCACTCGATTTGTATTGCCAGATATATGGATCTGTTTGCATCCAGACTGAATCACCAGTTGCCTAAATATGTTTCATAGGAGCCAGATCCAGGAGCAGTAGCTGTGGATGCATTTTCGTTACATTGGGGGCAATCATTCTTTTATGCTTTCCATCCATTTTTGTCTGATTACAAAATGTCTAACCAAAATAGAGTGTGACTCCGCCACAGGCATTTTGGTGGTCCCAGATTGGCCAACACAACCATGGTTCCCATTGGTACTCGGAATGATGGTTCAGCCATTCATGATGGTTCCCAGCTGCAGTAATTTGTTGGTGCATCCGGTTACAGGAGAAAGTCACCCATTACATGACCATGTCAATTTGTTGGTCTGCAGGTTCTGAACAGACCATTCCAAGGCCTTGGATTGTCAAACAGGACCATTCCTCCAGGCACTGCAGCCTGGAGGAATAGTACTAAAAAACAATATGGGGTTCATATAAAGAAATGGGAGATGTTTTGTGTACAGTCAAATTTATCTTATCATACTACAGGCATAAGTGATGTGTTGGAGTTCCTTGCTAAGTTTCATTTTGATGCGCACTAGAGTTATAGTGCTATTAACAGTGCTCGGAGTGCTTTTATTTAGGGCAGTCCTCAGGACAACAGCCTATCCGGGCTCATCCGTTAGTATCCCAATTATGAGAGGAATTTTTAACAAAAACCCTCCTAAACCTAGATATACAAAAATCTGGGATATCAGTATAGTTTTCACACTGCTTCGGCAATGGGCTCCAATTACGTCGTTGTCTATGCAGAGATTAACTCTGAAAGTGGTTATGCTAATGGTGCTGGTTTCAGCACATCGTGTACAAACATTACAATTGTTACGAATAGATTGTATACATTTGTCTGTAGATGACATTACATTTTATGTTTATGATTTAATCAAACAAAGCAGGCCAGGTATGGCAGGAACCAAGGTGACGTTTAAAGCATATCCTGTTGACCAAATGTTATGTGTAGTTAAACACTTAAGGCAATATCTTGAGTTAACAAGGAGTCTCAGGGGTTCTGAGACAGGACTGCTCATTAGTCACAAAAAGCCATATAAAAGAGTGTCAGTACAAACTATTTCTAGATGGTTGAAACAGGTTCTCAATTGTTCTGGAGTCGACACTCATGTGTTTAAATCTCATTCCACCAGGGCGGCTTCCACATCAGCGGTGAAGGCTCAGGACGTGCTGCTAGATCAAATCCTCGCGGCCGCAGGATGGTCTAGGGAAGCAACTTTCTCACAGTTTTATGATAAACCTGTACAGACAGTGCCATGGTTTGGGCATGCTGTTTTGGGTTCCGTTTAATTCAATTGCTTTGTTTATATCATTGTTTGTAATTTCCTCCTGGGATGGAGAGGTTATTACTGATTTTTGTTATAATTGTTATTAAAAATAGTTATTGAATATATATATATTTTTTTTTAATACTTTGTTTTATTAGAAGTAATCTATTTACAATAATGTAAACAGCTTTACAAACCTCTACTTAATTACACATTTTTTAAATAACCCATTGACAGTTATCATCTTCTATTTTTTTGGAAATAAAGAAAAGAATAGAATAGTTTTAAATCAATAAGAAAGTGATTAAATAATAATTTGATTATATAGAAAAGAAGAAGAAAATAGAGCAAAGAAAAAAGATTATAGATTAACAAAAAGTGAAAAAATATTATATATATATATATATATATATATATATCAATGAAAATCAACAAAATATATTGTATCTAAAACTATTACAAATAGTAATATCAATGAAGACATGCCTATTAATCCTAGTATAAGAATCAATTATTCTCATCAAATCCCGCCGGGTACCCGTCAGGCTGTGACGTCAAGAACAGCTACTTCTCTAGATACTGTATATATGGAGACTATATTTGTTCGGAGATATTATATTTGTCCAATAGGACAAATCTGATTCTTTCTAATTGTAACGTCTCCAACATCTCTGCTGCCCACATTTTAATTGTGGGGGATAATGTTCCCTTCCAAAATTTCAATATGATTTTTTTCCCTATTATCAAACAGTAATCAAAGAAATTTCTTTGATTTCCTGTAAGTACCGAATTTGAATCCAAAATCCCAAGTATTATTAACTTTGGGTCTGGATCCAATCTAATTTTTAGAACCTCAGAAATAACCTTAAAAATTTCTGTCCAGTAGTAACTCAGTTTGGGACATGTAGCAAAACTATGTATTAAATTTGCTTCTAAGTTCTTACATTTATCACAAATTGAAGAGAGATTGTGAAAGATACTATTTAATTTAGTTTTTGAATAGTGTAATCTGTATAATACTTTGAATTGTATCAATGTATGTCTGGCATTTAACGAACACCGATGTATTTGCTGTAAACTTTCTTCCCAATTTTCTTTTGTTATGGATAAACCAATTTCCTTTTCCCATGCTTGCCGATATGTTTCCGTTGTTGGATTCTCCTTATCCAAAATTATGTTATATATATGGGCTATTAATTTTTCTGTATTTGGGTGTAAATTAAACAAATCATCTAATAATCCTGGTGCTTTATTTTTATAATCTAGTGTGTTTGATTTTATATAATCTCTAATTTGTAAGTACCTAAACAAGTGTTGCGGAGACAATCCATAGATATCTTGTAACTCTTGGAATAAAAGAAATTTTCCTTTTCTATAAAGGTGCTCTATCCTTTTAATTCCTAAATCATCCCAATGTCTAAACCCTCCATCCAATATAGAGGGCTTAAATAATGGGTTATTCATTATTGGTAGTCTAAGTGAAAGATTATCTAGCTGTAAAGTCTTAACTATTTGTTTCCAAATACATCTATTATTATAAATTATAGGGTTATCCCTATAAATTTTTTTTTGTACTTCCTTTGGGGCAAAGAGAACCGATCCTACATTATAGGGTGAACAATCTTCCTTTTCCATCTTTAACCACATTGGTTCATAATCCATATTTACCCACCAAAAATTCATATTCTTAATCTGGACTGCCCAAAAATAATATAAAAAATTTGGAAGTGCTAATCCTCCATTTATCTTAGATTTACATAAATGTTTTTTACTTATTCTATGATTTTTATAATCCCAAATAAAACTATAAATAATATTGTCTATTTTTTTAAAAAAGGTCTTTGGGAGAGAAAAAGGAATAGCCTGGAACAAATATAATAATTGTGGTAAAAACACCATCTTTATAGCGTTTATTCTACCAATCATGGATATAGGAAGTGTTTTCCAGTACAAAATATTTTTTTTAAGTTTATCTAATAATAGAGGGTAATTAGATTTTATTAGTGAATTATAAGATTTGGTTACATTAATTCCTAAATATTTAAATTTGTCTTTAACTATTTTTAACGAATATTGTTGTAATATATTTAAGTTAATTCCTGTTATAGGCATAATTTCACTTTTATTCCAGTTAATTCTAAATCCTGAAAATGTGCCAAAGATAGTTATAACATTGAGTAACTTAGGTAAACTAATTTCCAGTTTTGTAATATAAATCAAAACATCATCTGCATATAAAGATATTTTGTTAGTTGTTGTGTCAGTATTATAGCCATGGATTTCAGGTTCCGATCTGATTCTTTCCGCCAAAGGCTCTATCATCAAAGCAAATAATAAAGGCGATAACGAACAACCCTGTCTACAACCCCTAGAGAGCTTAAATTTAGCTGATAATATTTGATTAGTTAAGATTCTTGCCGTTGGATTCAAATATAAAATTCTTATCCATTTACAAAATCTATCCCCCAATTGAAACTTTTCCATTATATTAAATAAATATAACCATTCCACCTGATCGAATGCCTTTTCTGCATCTAGCGATACAACTGCTAATTCCCTGTCCCGTACTCTTTTTGAATATATAATATTAAACAAGCGTCTGAGATTATGGGATGAGTAGCGTTTTGGGATAAAACCTGTTTGATCTTGATGTATTAATTTAGAAATCACCAAACTTAATCTCCGAGATAAAACTTTCGTTAGTATTTTTTGGTCTGTATTTAGAAGTGCGATCGCTCTATATGATCCTGGATCTTCCAAATCCTTATCTGCCTTAGGAATAAGTGTAATTGTAGATTTGTTTAAAGATTCTGGAAGTTTACCTTGTTCATATGCATATCTATATACTGTATATAATCTTGGGGAAATCAGATCCAGAAATTTTTTATAAAATTCTGCACTTAGGCCATCGGGGCCCGCTGCTTTTCCATTCTTTAACGAACTAATTGATTCTTCAATATCTTTTACTGTTATTTCGGCGTTTAACAAATGTCTACCTTCCTGATCTAAACTGTTAATTTGACACTTTTGTAGAAATGTTTCCATATCCACTGTTTGTCCTGTTAATTTAGATGAATAAAGATTTTGATAATATTGTAGAAATCTATCATTAATATCTTTTGGTATCGCCAATATATTTCCATCCACCGATCTAATTCTATGTATCAATTTTTCATCCTCTAATTTTCTAAGTTGTCTTGCTAATAGTTTTTGTGGTTTGTCTCCAAACTCGAAATGCACTTGTTTGGTTTGTTGAAATAGTTTAATGACTTGGTTAGAATATATTTTATTTAGTCTATATTTTGCTATTGCAATTTTGTTACTTAGCTCTTTAGAAGGGCGTTTTTGTTCCATCTTTCTATTTTCTTTATTAAGATAAGCCTGTGCAGATATTATTGCACCACGCATAAATGCTTTAAATGTATCCCAGAGTAACGATGGTGAAGTTTCCGGTTTGTCATTAGTTTCAAAAAATAATTTAATCTGTTCCGTCACATGTTTACAACAGTCCTTATCCTTTAATATCTGGGGATTAAATCTCCAAGTAGTCGTTTTATTAAGTATATCTTTTAGTTTTATCTTAAATGTAAGAGGCGCGTGATCTGAAATAATAATATTGTGATATTTTGCGTCATACGTAAAAGGTAGTAATTTTGAATCTATTAAAAAATAATCTATCCTAGAATAAGTTCCGTGTACGGGCGAAAAAAACGAGTATTCTCGTCCGGATGGGTTATCTAATCTCCAAATATCCTTAACATTCGATGTATTAATAAAAGAATTTATAAGTTTACTTGAATTAGAGGTAACTTTCCTTTTTGTAGAAGACCTGTCTAGGTAGCTATCTAAGGTGCAATTAAAGTCACCCCCAATAACTAAATTATATTGTGTGGAAATAGGAATATTATTAAATATTTTCTTAAAAAATAGTGGGTTATCAAAATTAGGGGCATATATATTCACCAAAATTACTTTCTGTGAATATAATTCCCCTGTAATTATTACATATCTACCCTCTTTGTCCTCTATTATAGAATTTTGTTTAAAAGGTATACCTTTACGGATAATTATTGCAACTCCTCTAGATTTGTGTGTAAATGAAGAGTGATATACCTTGGAAATCCATTTCGCTGTTAATCTATATTGAGCATCTCTTTTGAGATGAGTCTCTTGGAGGAAGATCACATCTGATTTCAATCTATTCAACTGTACTAGTACCTTTCCCCTTTTAATTGGTTCATTAATTCCCTTAACATTCCAACTACAGAAGGTAATTCCACCCCCCCCCCCCCACCCCCCCCCCCGGTTTTCACATTCATATCTTGCATTTTACTATTAGGGTGGTTTTTTTTGGAGTAGCCTTCTCGACCCCTCCAGCCTAGCGGTATACCCAAACACCAATCCGATGAGAATTTCTATCTTCAGTAATCCATATACATATCTTCTTAGAGCGATTATACAATATAGTTCATAACTACATTCATATAATATATAACGCAGAATCAAATATTTAATATATAAGAAAAAGTACAAAGTGTAATTAAAAAAAGAGAAAGGGGTGTTAACAGGGTGCCTAGAAAAAAAAGAAACTACACTGGTATAGTGTGTAGTGTGCATTAGTGAAAGCCACACTAACGTGGCTATTAATCTACTGACTTCCGTTTTTTTTAAGAAAAGAGATGTTAAGTATTCCAGCTCCTGTCTATAATACTATGTATATTGGGGTGGGGTACTAACTTTAAGTACTTAGTAAATATTTCTATTATTCATATTACTAATTACCAGTTATTAATTTCTAGTATAATTAATATTATAGTAGGTAATACTATATTAGGGGGGCAATTAAAAATTTACTAATTAATACCAAGCTATAACAACATGTCCATTATTGCCCCTCTTTCTTAATGAATAATTCATAACCGCAGGTCGGTAATAAAAGTTCATTCTTCTGCTTCTTCTTCTTCTTCAGCGCTTACTTCTTCTTCTGCTTCCTCTTCTGCCTTCTTCTGTATGCCTCGGGCGAATTCCAGTGCTTTGGTATGGTTAACAAAACGGAATTCCTTGTTGTCGTAGGTCACTCTCAATGTTGCTGGGTACATCAAACCATATCTGAGATCCTTTCCATCCTTTATATTCCGAAGAATGCCTCTTGTTTCTGAGAATAGAGATCTTCTCTTAGCCACTTCAGCCGGGTAATCTCTGAAGATACTGATATTAACTCCTTCATATTTCAGATTCCTCTTTCTTATTATTATCTTCATCATTTCTTCAAACTCATGATCATAAGCCACCTTTACAATCATTTGTCTTGGTGGTGCACCACTCCTAGGGGCTCGTCTTAAAGCCCTGTGGGCACGGCCCAACAGTGGTTCTTGGTCCAGATCCAGAATGTCCTTTAGGAGTTTTGCAGCAAATTTCCGCGGGTCCTGATTTCCTTCACGACCCTCGGGCAATCCTACTATTCGCAAATTCTTACGTCTTTGTCGACCTTCCAAATCAATACATTTCTCATTTGTTTTGTGGAGTAGTTCTGAAAGGCGTTTATTCTCGGCAAGTAACTTCTCAGTTTCCTTGGCACTTTTTACAGCAAAATCAGCCAAATCTTTAATTGCGTCATTTTGTTGGTCGAGTGTGATGACAATAGGATCAATCTTATCAATCAGCATTTGTTCCAGCCCAGCAACCTTGTCGTTTACCTCAGAGATTCGGTTTTGAAATTCAGCATCCGCCTTTCTTTTCCATTCGTTCATTATGTTCTTTACCATCTCGGTAACTTCTTTTGTTAATTCCACTTTAGTTTTCTCATGAGACACCAGAATCTCCGCTTTAAGAGTTTTTATTTCATCCTTATATTCTTTCTTCATGTCTTTAAATTCATCTTTATATTCCTTCTTCAAGTCTTTTATTTCTTTCACCAGTTTCTTCATCTCACCCATCAAAGAACTTTTAAATTCTTCCATTTCAGCTCTTCTCTGTGAGATTTCTTCTTGGGAGGCAGTCAGACTCGAGCCCGAGGCTTTGGTGGCACCAGCCTCTCTTCTAAGGCCCGTTTTCTTCAGGGGAGGGGAGGAGGGCTGCATTTTAAATTTCTTACCGAAGTCGCGCGCCTGATGACGTCACGCAGCCTTCAATCGCACCGGAGCCGTTTTAAATCGATCTCCTGCGGTAAGTAGCGTTAGCACCCTCCTTTAACCCCGTTTTTTTAACCGATTTTTACAGAGCTGATCTGGCGCTGTTCTCCCCTAGAACATGGCGCCACCGGAAGTTATTGAATAATTTGAACCAATGTTCAATATATTATTTATTTACTACTTTGTCAACCAAAGCAGATTGTCGTATGGAGTGCATCTACGGCATGTAAACATAGAGCTTTGAAATCTTCACGTAGTCACTCACGTGACTCCGAAGTAAAATAGTAAGATTAAACGAGAACTTACCAGTTCGAAGTTTGATCCTTATTTTATGAGGAGTTACGTTGAAGGATTACGTGCCCTCTGCTCCCACCCTCATAATCTAAGAGATCATCTGGTAGTTCTAGTCTCCTTAAAGCGTTACTATGTTGCTTTGGCTATATATGTTTCTGTGTTTTCACGCCGCTGCTTTGAAGTATGATGCGCATGCGCCTGGCGGGACTTCTTCATGTAATCCCTCAACGTAACTCCTCATAAAATAAGGAACAAACTTTGGTAAGTTCTCATTTAATCTTACTATTATGAGTTTATTTGCACTTTATTTGTTTTATTTATTCATGTGTGTATATTTTTATAAAATGGTATATGGGCACACTGATCTGGTCCGTATTCATGACTTCTATATTCTGTTGTGCTGAAGCAAAGCAAGAATTTCATTGTTCTATCTGAGACACATGACAATAAACTCTCTTGAATCTTGAATCTTTAAAAACATACATCGCGATCATTGGCCACAGTGGCTGACCTTTCTAAAGAACATGTTAATAACCATAACCCAGATTTCATCATTCACAAGTAGGTGTATTAGCCACTTATAAAAAATTGAAAGAAAAGTTAAGTTAAAAATGACAAATTATTTTAAAGTTAAAATCGCCTTGTAAAGTAAGGCTGTCGTCTTTTCATTTCAGATAAATGTTAAAAGAATCTTGTGTGAAACTCTGACGAATGTGCGTCAAACAGCTGTAAAATTGCCACACAAGGAACTGCAGATGCTGGAATCCAGAGCAAAACACAAATCTCTGGAGGAACACAACAAATCAGGCAACATCTGTGAGGGGGAAAAAAACTCAGTGAGTCTGTCAGCATCTATGGAAAACATGAATAGGTGACCTTTTGGGTTGGGACCCTTCTTCAGTCTGTTGGGAGGAGATAGGTGGAATAGAAGAGGGGGGCTGACAAATTTTGATAAGTAATGTAGACTTTTGTTCTAGCTTTCTCTCCCTGCCACCGCAATCAGTCTGAAATAGTGTTAAAGAAGGAACTGCAGATGCTGGAGAATCGAGGGTTACACAAAAAGCTGGAGAAACTCAGCGGGTGCAGCAGCATCCAAGGAGTAAAGGAGATAGCACCCGCTGAGTTTCTACAGCTTTTTGTGTAACAGTCTGAAATAGTGTCCTGACCCGAAACCTTGCTTATCCATGTTCATCCGAATTGCTGCCTGACTTGCTGAATTACTCCAGCATTTTGTGTCTCTTTTTGTAACCAGCATCTGCATTTCCTTTTATGTTCATCTGTAGAGGGAAATGGACAGGCAATATTTTGGTCAGGATCCTCCTTCAGACTGAGCCACAGCATCAAAATTGTCTTCATTTGCATTCAATAACAAAGGTACAGAAGTTTGAAAACTCACACTTCCAGATTCCAGTTTCTTCCCAGCTTTTATCATGCAACTGAACGGTCCTCTCATCAGCTAGAGTGCGGTCCTGACCTCCCATCTACCTTATTGGAGACCATCCATCGGACTTTATCTTGCATTAAATGTCATATCCTTTATCCTTTAACTGTACATTGCAGATGGCTTGACTGTAATCATGTATAGTCTTTTTGTTGACTGGATAGCATGCAAACAAAAACTTTTCACTGCAGCTTGTTACATGTGACAGTAAAAACAAAACTAGCAATGTGCATGGGCTCCTGAACCGCTGGGACATAAGAGGAGCAGTTTATGTAAATATCTGCAACAAATGTAACAGTATTTCATGACTAATAGGAGGCTGCAGATAATTTACAATCTGCAAACCCATTCACAACACTCGAAACGGTGATCAATTAGTTTTTTTTTTCTGAGCACCAGAGAAAGCTGTACCATAGTAAAGATGAACCCAGAGGAAATATATGTGCACTTGACTGCCATATTTCCAACTAATCTGAAGTATTAAATGCACTATGCTACAGTCCATGAATTTCAAATACAATAAAAGGATAGTATTTTTATTTATCTGATTAACTATTATTGTTTTAGAATGTATTACACTGTACACTAATGATTTCAATCACAAAAAACGTTTATAAAAGTCATCGTCATTCCACAGCTTGAAATATAAACCTACTCAGCTGAAATAATGAATTAGAGTCATAGAGTCACAGGGTGATACAGTGTGGAAACAGGCCCTTTGGCCCAACTTGCTCACACCAGCCAACATGTCCCAGCTTCGCTAGTCCCATCTGCCTGTGTTTGGTCCATATCCCTCCAAACCTGTCCTATCCATGTACCTGTCTAACTGCTTATTAAATGTTGGGATATTCCCAGCCTCAACTACCTTATATTAAAGCCACTCCCCTTCCCATTCCCATAATGATCTTTCTGAACTGGGCCTCCTCCAATGCCAGGAGAGGCCACACAAACTGGAGGAACATAAGTTCATAAGTAATAGGAACGGAATTAGGCCATTCGGCCCATCAAATCAACTCTGCCATTCAATCACAGCTGATCTATTTTCACCATTCAACCCCATTCTCCCCGTAACACCCGATAGACCTGACTGGTAGCTTGCAACCCAATGGTGTGAACATTGAATTCTCCAATTTCAAGTAGTACCTTCCACCTCCTCACTCGGATGTGTAACCATTTCTCTTATTATCTTCCACCCCCCCCCCCCCCCCCCCCCCCACCACCACCACCACCACCACCTGCTGCTTTATATTTCTTTTTACACTAATTTCCCATCCTACCTCATTTTCCCTTCAACCTACAAACTTACACGTCTTTGGGATGTGAATGGAAACCAGAGCTCCCAGAGAACACCCACACAGTCACTGTGATGAGCAAACTCCACACAGACAGCACTAAGGTCAGGATGGAACTTGGGTCTCTGGCCCTGTGAGGCAGTCACTCTACCACTTGCGCCAATGTGATGGCACGGAATGTAGCCGGTAATGCAAAAGCCTCGCCATGAATGAAACATGCACATTTGTTTGGGTGTGTGCTTTTGATTGTGATAGTATACTCATACATCCAGAGGTTGATGACCTTGTCTGTTGAAAGTCCAATCATAGATTCAGGAAGCCCACATGTTCAGAAGGTATAGTGGGACCATTAATTTGGGAAGCCCCATTTCTCCAAAGATGGTTGCAATACACCTATCATTAATTACGTGTGAGACAAGAATACATTTCCCTGCTCAGAGTGTTGTGATTCCTTAGAGCTCCCCATTTCACAAACAGGTAGCGTATCATCATCGATGATTACTCAGAGTTTTGTATGATTGTCCTCCTGTTGGATCTTCAATTTGGTTCTTGAGATGCTGATGAAGCCGCTCCAGTGGCCAGGTGTGTTGACAATTTGTCCCTCCAAGTTGATGCTTGTCTGTGACGTCTTTTTAACGTGTGGCGACTGGTGCAGTGAAAACCACTACACGGTCCTTGATAGAGAGAGACCCAGGTCCAACGGCATGGACTCCAGGATGGTTGGGAGTCTCTCCCTGCTGCAGCCTTCTTACGCTTTCTCAGCTGTTGTGGTGCTCCACCCGCTGGCCAGCCACCATCCTCTGTCTGTTCCAGCATTGAGGTCTTCTTCTTGGGTTGCACTTTGTCAGAAACCTCCCCCCTTGACCTGTCCATCATGGGTGACCCTGCCAGGAGCAAAAGCTCCGGAAGGTTTAGCTCTCATGATCTTAGGTACAACAACATAAGG